>CANNZV010003712.1:0-40404 GCA_947561585.1 Caprella mutica
TTAATGAATATGAATGTTAATGAATATGAATATTAATGAATATGAATGTTAATGAATATGAATGTTAATGAATATGAATGTTAATGAATATGAATGTTAATGAATATGAATGTTAATGAATATGAATGTTAATGAATTTGAATGTTAATGAATATGAATGTTAATGAATATGAATGTTAATGAATATGAATGTTAATGAATATGAATATGAATGTTAATGAATATGAATGTTAATGAATATGAATATGAATGTTAATGAATATGAATGTTAATGAATATGAATATGAATGTTAATGAATATGAATGTTAATGAATATGAATGTTAATGAATATGAATGTTAATGAATATGAATGTTAATGAATATGAATGTTAATGAATATGAATGTTAATGAATATGAATGTTAATGAATATGAATGTTAATGAATGTTAATGAATATGAATGTTAATGATATGAATGTAATGAATATGAATGTTAATGAATATGAATGTTAATGAATATGAATGTTAATGAATATGAATGTTAATGAATATGAATGTTAATGAATATGAATGTTAATGAATATTAATGTTAATGAATATGAATGTTAATGAATACGAATGTTAATGAATTTGAATGTTAATGAATATGAATGTTAATGAATATGAATGTTAATGAATATGAATGTTAATGAATATGAATATGAATGTTAATGAATATGAATGTTAATGAATATGAATATGAATGTTAATGAATATGAATGTTAATGAATATGAATATGAATGTTATGAAATGTTAATGAATATGAATGTTAATGAATATGAATGTTAATGAATATGAATGTTAATGAATATGAATGTTAATGAATATGAATGTTAATGAATATGAATGTTAATGAATATGAATGTTAATGAATATGAATGTTAATGATTATGAATGTTAATGAATATGAATGTTAATGAATATGAATGTTAATGAATATGAATGTTAATGAATATGAATGTTAATGAATATTAATGTTAATGAATATGAATGTTAATGAATATGAATGTTAATGAATATGAATGTTAATGAATATGAATGTTAATGAATATGAATGTTAATGAATATGAATGTTAATGAATATGAATGTTAATGAATATGAATGTTAATGAATATGAATGTTAATGAATATGAATGTTAATGAATATGAATGTTAATGAATATGAATGTTAATGAATATGAATGTTAATGAATATGAATGTTAATGAATATGAATGTTAATGAATATGAATGTTAATGAATATGAATGTTAATGAATATGAATGTTAATGAATATGAATAATAATGAATATGAATGTTAATGAATATTAATGTTAATGAATATGAATGTTAATGAATATGAATGTTAATGAATATGAATGTTAATGAATATAAATGTTAATGAATATGAATGTTAATGAATATGAATGTTAATGAATATGAATGTTAATGAATATGAATGTTAATGAATATGAATGTTAATGAATATGAATGTTAATGAATATGAATGTTAATGAATATGAATGTTAATGAATATGAATGTTAATGAATATGAATGTTAATAAATATGAATGTTAATGAATAAGAATGTTAATAAATATGAATGTTAATGAATATGAATGTTAATGAATATGAATGTTAATGAATATGAATGTTAATGAATATGAATGTTAATGAATATTAATGTTAATGAATATGAATGTTAATGAATATGAATGTTAATGAATATGAATGTTAATGAATATGAATGTTAATGAATATGAATGTTAATGAATATGAATGTTAATGAATATGAATGTTAATGAATATGAATGTTAATGAATATGAATGTTAATGAATATGAATGTTAATGAATATGAATGTTAATGAATATGAATGTTAATAAATATGAATGTTAATGAATATGAATGTTAATGAATATGAATGTTAATGAATATGAATGTTAATAAATATGAATGTTAATGAATAAGAATGTTAATGAATATGAATGTTAATGAATATGAATGTTAATGAATATGAATGTTAATGAATATGAATGTTAATGAATATGAATGTTAATGAATATGAATGTTAATGAATATGAATGTTAATGAATATGAATGTTAATGAATATGAATGTTAATGAATATGAATGTTAATGAATATGAATGTTAATGAATATGAATGTTAATGAATATGAATGTTAATGAATATGAATAATAATGAATATGAATGTTAATGAATATTAATGTTAATGAATATGAATGTTAATGAATATGAATGTTAATGAATATGAATGTTAATGAATATAAATGTTAATGAATATGAATGTTAATGAATATGAATGTTAATGAATATGAATGTTAATGAATATGAATGTTAATGAATATGAATGTTAATAAATATGAATGTTAATGAATAAGAATGTTAATAAATATGAATGTTAATGAATATGAATGTTAATGAATATGAATGTTAATGAATATGAATGTTAATGAATATGAATAATAATGAATATGAATGTTAATGATTATTAATGTTAATGAATATGAATGTTAATGAATATGAATGTTAATGAATATGAATGTTAATGAATATGAATGTTAATGAATATGAATGTTAATGAATATGAATAATAATGAATATGAATGTTAATGAATATGAATGTTAATGAATATGAATGTTAATGAATATGAATGTTAATGAATATGAATGTTAATGAATATAAATGTTAATGAATATGAATGTTAATGAATATGAATGTTAATGAATATGAATGTTAATGAATATGAATGTTAATGAATATGAATGTTAATGAATATGAATGTTAATGAATATGAATGTTAATGAATATGAATGTTAATGAATATGAATGTTAATGAATATGAATGTTAATAAATATGAATGTTAATGAATAAGAATGTTAATAAATATGAATGTTAATAAATATGAATGTTAATGAATATGAATGTTAATGAATATGAATGTTAATGAATATGAATGTTAATGAATATTAATGTTAATGAATATGAATGTTAATGAATATGAATGTTAATGAATATGAATGTTAATGAATATGAATGTTAATGAATATGAATGTTAATGAATATGAATGTTAATGAATATGAATGTTAATGAATATGAATGTTAATGAATATGAATGTTAATGAATATGAATGTTAATGAATATGAATGTTAATGAATATGAATGTTAATGAATATGAATGTTAATGAATATGAATGTTAATGAATATGAATGTTAATAAATATGAATGTTAATGAATAAGAATGTTAATAAATATGAATGTTAATGAATATGAATGTTAATGAATATGAATGTTAATGAATATGAATGTTAATGAATATGAATGTTAATGAATATTAATGTTAATGAATATGAATGTTAATGAATATGAATGTTAATGAATATGAATGTTAATGAATATGAATGTTAATGAATATGAATGTTAATGAATATGAATGTTAATGAATATGAATGTTAATGAATATGAATGTTAATGAATATGAATGTTAATGAATATGAATGTTAATGAATATGAATGTTAATGAATATGAATGTTAATGAATATGAATGTTAATGAATATGAATGTTAATGAATATGAATGTTAATGAATATGAATGTTAATGAATATGAATGTTAATGAATATGAATGTTAATGAATATGAATGTTAATGAATATGAATGTTAATGAATATGAATGTTAATGAATATGAATGTTAATAAATATGAATGTTAATGAATAAGAATGTTAATAAATATGAATGTTAATGAATATGAATGTTAATGAATATGAATGTTAATGAATATGAATGTTAATGAATATGAATGTTGTTATGAACTATAATTTCAATAAGAATAGCTATACCTATATATTTTAATAACTCTTGAAATAACATTGTTTCTTTCTCAAAAGTATCGAATGATGTTAATTGCTTACATCCTCTCTTTTAACCCTTACCCTAAAAGTCCGTTAAAATACCACCGTAAGACATTCTTATTGTATCCGTAGGAATATTATTGAATATAAGGCCTAGGTATATAATGAGCTGTTTGTAGTCCAATTCGAAAATAAGCCTAAACTGATGCTTTCCTGTATAGTTTGGTCCTCTGTTAGATTGGCTCTAGACTTTGTGGGGTTAACAACCACGCTCCACATTATACCCTCTTTTCGATTACCCGCAATAAGTCCATATTTGCCAAACTGTGTATTTTTATATTTGTGCCTATAATAAAATTGAACCGGTCATTACCCGCTTTCATTTCCTGTGTAATTGATAGACATTAATTAGATCAGTTACTGAATTATGGAAATAAAGAATAAACAATTAGTTCTGAAGGGATAAATTCACATATATTCCCATTAAAATTTGAAAGTCTAGTGTCAATTCTCAAACCCAAGAAGTGATCATAACATTTGGTGGCAAGCGCTGAGGATACGAATTTACTTAGAAATGATATTTTGTGATCAATACATTATACATTTCGGGTGCCCACGCTCCAACTGATAGTACATGGACCTATTGTAAATCTGGCCGACTGTACCACGCTACCAATACGAATGACGCAGTGAGGAAGTGTGTAACCTAACACAACCCGGTGTGACTGAATCACTGTAAGAATGATATAGTGAATCAATGATACTTGGGAGAAGTTCTACAGTTTCACAGTGGTTACATCTTCACTTTCTTCACTCTGAATCAATTTAACTTTGAATTGATATTTTGTTCTTATAAATATACTTCGAGTGTCTACGTCTGCCCGATAGTACATAGAACTATTGTAAATCTGCGGATAGTACCCTGTTTCCCCGCGACCACCTTACCAACAATCAGAGTGAACTGTTTTCCCATGTGATTGATAATTGTACGGAATGAATTCTACAGTTATGAAGTGGGAATTGACTTCTACATTTTCTTCACTATAATTTGACTATTTAGTCATTACATGTGCTATCAACAGAAAGTGTTTCGATATTCGACGTCAGAGACAACAGACTCTTTGTTTTCTCCAAGCGCGTCTTTTCAAATGTGTGATTCCCTCGCATCTTGTGACGTCATGACAACACTCTTTTGTTCACCAGCGCGTCATTTTTCGAAAATTGTGACGTCAGTAACAACAGTCTTCGTTTTCTACCTCATCGTTAGTGATTCAATGCACTGAAATCTCCTGGACGAAAATGTGACAATTCTTCGAAATTGTGTTTCGTGAACTCAACTTCACATTTCTGGAAATTCAATTTCACGGCTCTTCAACATCAGTTTAATGAAATCAGTTTCTCGATTTCATTTCTCATCTCAACGTTCATTTACCATCACTCCTTTACTTCATTGCTAAGTAGTTGGGCATCCATCTATATTTTCCCCATCTATGGTTTCCCAATATATGGTGTCCCCATTTACGCATTGGAGAGTTCTGCGTTTCCCACTCTGCTTCGTCGTTTTCCTCAGTCTACACCCGAACTCCATGCGAGATGTCCCAAATCAGGCTTCATCTCATTGGAAGGCAGACATCTGGCGTCTGTGTTGGTTCTATCACAGGCTTCTTAGAGTGCTGTGTTCCCTCTCATCATGTGGTTGCTGACCCTGTTCAAAACTGTGTGGTTCACAGTTAAGAGTACCAACACCATGAAGAACCACAAGAACCATTGGTATGGTTGCCTAATAATGTGAAGTGAACTTCGAAAAAAAAATCGAAAAAGTATGAAAATCATTAGGATAAAAGAACAATTTAAATAGGAATTTTATATTAGATTACCTTAGATGCGCATCATAGATAATTATTTTAATTGAGTAGGACATGGCCATTAGTTGAAGTTTTCTTTCTAACTCGATTTTTTCGATATCTTTAATAGATTACGCGAAATCTAATTACTGATACCGTTATTTCGAAATTGATTGAAATACATATTAACTAACATTTTTATGAATATGATCATTTTATCTTAAATATCTTATTTACAATAGAATAATTTTGAGAATTCATTTTAAATAATTTTGGTATATTTCTCACATTTAATGTATTGTCATCTGTACGTTATTTTGATTTTTTTATGTGACTATTTATTTCATATCCATTATTTTATCATGTCTTTTATCCTTATTTATTTTCATGTGATTAATTTAGGAATTTTTATCTGGTAAACATTGACTGATTTTATGTTCTGCATTTTCTAATGTCTTATGAAAGTTTATATTTGGGCAAATGATGAATAATCGAACTTGAAGAATTAAAAGGGCTTGTAATTAAATAATTGTTACATATATCGGTTCCAAATTTACCAAAAGTGTAAAGACCGTATGATAACTCTGCGTTAAATTGTAAATAATTAAAATAATTATTGATCGCTTCTTGTTATACCATAGAGGATGTAATTATCCTTGGTAATTATCCAATGGTTTTCCTAAGAGTTGACAAGTTAATGCTTATGATCATAAAGTCTTAGGTAGGGAAATAACGCATGTGACTTACTGTAAAATGATTTACCAGTCACGTTAATTTTACCACGCCCTGTTTTACCGCGATAATTTGCCCAATAAAATAAACAACTCATACTAAAGTAGAATTTGAACATATGGAAAATTGATGGAAAATTTCAGGTTCCGAAACTATTTATCTGTATAACATATGTCATGTTTAAATCATAAAATATTATAAAATTTTCAGTTCAAACTGTATGGAAAGAGTTTCTCACAAAATTTGAATGGCACAAAATCGAATAATTAAAATCATAAAACTAATTAAATTATTAGTTGTGAGTTTTCACCTCGCCTACAGATTTGAATCAATTGAAATTATTAATGTATTGTAATAAATAGGATGAAATTTTATTGATTACAAAATTTTCATAGTTTCTCAATATGATATTTGATTGATAAATATTCTCTAATAATATTATAAGTAAATAGAAATATTTTTATGTAACAATAGTTTAGGAAAAAGAAAATGTATAAAAAAAGTGTAAAATTATGGCACTCAATATTATGTTAATATTTGTATTCCGTAAAAGGGTCCATTGAATATTTAATGTTGACTAGAGAATATTTAATATTATGTAATATTAATCTTAGCAACAGGTTCTTGAATTTACCGTTATTTGTAACGTTGTGAAAGAAAATAAATTGGTTGTTAGGAGAAAAATTTGTGGTAAAAATCCATTGTTATATTTTTAGTATGATAATGTTGGTTAATAATTACCATTTGCAAACATGTGATACCACACGTATTGCATCCGGTATTGCCATTGAATTATATTTAATGTTGATAAATACTGGTATGGACTTATGAGAATTTTAAATGAAATTGAAATTAGAATATTCTGTTGATAGTGATTTTAGTTCATCATATACCCGAAATATTCCCGTTTTAATAATTTTATAAAAGCCCCAGTTAATATTTTGATGAGCCTTAAATACGGTTGGTATGAATTGCATTTCCAGTACAAGACAGTTAGACTCGATAATTTGTAATTATTTAAAGAGGAGTCATGTCGTACGGCGGATCTATTTTTACCGCAACTAATAATAATAATGATAATTGAAATAAGTACACTATCCGAATACTGCGGAAGTGTCGGCAAGCTGTAGATTCCATTTGAAGTTTGCTAGTTGTTCTCGGGAACGGTCCTTTCAATATGGGTGATTATACGATAATTAATCTACGCTAGGAATGGGAATATTTATGTCCCCCAAACATGGTTTGCTTTTGTATATTTATAAATAATGCCGAAGTGATATACCGCAATAATGGTACACTATCGAGCAAATGGAATATATTGCACATACCTGAATACCGAGCCATCTTATTACTTAACATTTAAAATGAGGGCATTTTACATTTTTCATCGGGTGAGGGGAATATGTTATGAACTATAATTTCAATAAGAATAGCTATACCTATATATTTTAATAACTCTTGAAATAACATTGTTTCTTTCTCAAAAGTATCGAATGATGTTAATTGCTTACATCCTCTCTTTTAACCCTTACCCTAAAAGTCCGTTAAAATACCACCGTAAGACATTCTTATTGTATCCGTAGGAATATTATTGAATATAAGGCCTAGGTATATAATGAGCTGTTTGTAGTCCAATTCGAAAATAAGCCTAAACTGATGCTTTCCTGTATAGTTTGGTCCTCTGTTAGATTGGCTCTAGACTTTGTGGGGTTAACAACCACGCTCCACATTATACCCTCTTTTCGATTACCCGCAATAAGTCCATATTTGCCAAACTGTGTATTTTTATATTTGTGCCTATAATAAAATTGAACCGGTCATTACCCGCTTTCATTTCCTGTGTAATTGATAGACATTAATTAGATCAGTTACTGAATTATGGAAATAAAGAATAAACAATTAGTTCTGAAGGGATAAATTCACATATATTCCCATTAAAATTTGAAAGTCTAGTGTCAATTCTCAAACCCAAGAAGTGATCATAACAATGTTAATGAATATGAATGTTAATGAATATGAATGTTAATGAATATGAATGTTAATAAATATGAATGTTAATGAATAAGAATGTTAATAAATATGAATGTTAATGAATATGAATGTTAATGAATATGAATGTTAATGAATATGAATGTTAATGAATTTGAATGTTAATGAATTTGAATGTTAATGAATATGAATGTTAATGAATATGAATGTTAATGAATATGAATGTTAATGAATATGAATGTTAATGAATATGAATGTTAATGAATATGAATGTTAATGAATATGAATGTTAATGAATATGAATGTTAATGAATATGAATGTTAATGAATATGAATGTTAATGAATATGAATGTTAATGAATATGAATGTTAATGAATATGAATGTTAATGAATATGAATGTTAATGAATATGAATGTTAATGAATATGAATGTTAATGAATATGAATGTTAATGAATATGAATGTTAATGAATATGAATGTTAATGAATATGAATGTTAATGAATATGAATGTTAATGAATATGAATGTTAATGAATATGAATGTTAATGAATATGAATGTTAATGAATATGAATGTTAATGAATATGAATGTTAATGAATATGAATGTTAATGAATATGAATGTTAATGAATATTAATGTTAATGAATATGAATGTTAATGAATATGAATGTTAATGAATATGAATGTTAATGAATATGAATGTTAATGAATATGAATGTTAATGAATATGAATGTTAATGAATATGAATGTTAATGAATATGAATGTTAATGAATATGAATGTTAATGAATATGAATGTTAATGAATATGAATGTTAATGAATATGAATGTTAATGAATATGAATGTTAATGAATATGAATGTTAATGAATATAAATGTTAATGAATATGAATGTTAATGAATATGAATGTTAATGGATATGAATGTTAATGAATATGAATGTTAATGAATATGAATGTTAATGAATATGAATGTTAATGAATATGAATGTTAATAAATATGAATGTTAATGAATATGAATGTTAATAAATATGAATGTTAATGAATATGAATGTTAATAAATATGAATGTTAATGAATATGAATGTTAATGAATATGAATGTTTATGAATATGAATGTTAATGAATATGAATGTTAATGAATATGAATGTTAATGAATATGAATGTTAATGAATTTGAATGTTAATGAATTTGAATGTTAATGAATATGAATGTTAATGAATATGAATGTTAATGAATATGAATGTTAATGAATATGAATGTTAATGAGTATGAATGTTAATGAATATGAATGTTAATGAATATGAATGTTAATGAATATGAATGTTAATGAATTTGAATGTTAATGAATATGAATGTTAATGAATATGAATGTTAATGAATATGAATGTTAATGAATATGAATGTTAATGAATATGAATATTAATGAATATGAATGTTAATGAATATGAATGTTAATGAATATGAATGTTAATGAATATGAATGTTAATGAATATGAATGTTAATGAATATGAATGTTAATGAATATGAATGTTAATTAATATGAATGTTAATGAATATGAATGTTAATGAATATGAATGTTAATGAATATGAATGTTAATGAATATTAATGTTAATGAATATGAATGTTAATGAATATGAATGTTAATGAATATGAATGTTAATGAATATGAATGTTAATGAATATGAATGTTAATGAATATGAATGTTAATGAATATGAATGTTAATGAATATGAATGTTAATGAATATGAATGTTAATGAATATGAATGTTAATGAATATGAATGTTAATGAATATGAATGTTAATGAATATGAATGTTAATGAATATGAATGTTAATGAATATGAATGTTAATGAATATGAATGTTAATGAATATGAATGTTAATGAATATGAATGTTAATGAATATGAATGTTAATGAATATGAATGTTAATGAATATGAATGTTAATGAATATGAATGTTAATGAATATGAATGTTAATTAATATGAATGTTAATGAATATGAATGTTAATGAATATGAATGTTAATGAATATGAATGTTAATGAATATTAATGTTAATGAATATGAATGTTAATGAATATGAATGTTAATGAATATGAATGTTAATGAATATGAATGTTAATGAATATGAATGTTAATGAATATGAATGTTAATGAATATGAATGTTAATGAATATGAATGTTAATGAATATGAATGTTAATGAATATGAATGTTAATGAATATGAATGTTAATAAATATGAATGTTAATGAATATGAATGTTAATGAATATGAATGGTAATGAATATGAATGTTAATGAATTTGAATGTTAATGAATTTGAATGTTAATGAATATGAATATAATTAAATATGAATACTATCATAATGTTTACAATATTTTTAGGGACTTACCATTACAAACATAGTAGCAGGCTCCCTCAAGTCTCACTATGAAGATGTCAAATATATAATCCTTTGGTTGAGGATGAATGAGATCATCTGATTGATTACCATGGATTGTGTAGATAGTAGTTATGGTTTTGAAATAGTGAACAAATACAGCCAAAGTTCCGCTTGTTATATTATGTATCTTTAAATAAGTTCCATTCAAAAGTATCAACTTTTGCAGATTCGTTAATCCATTATCGTTATAGTGCGCTGCTCCTAGATCTAAACTGAATTGCTCCACATCATGTATTTTAACCATGAACAACTGGCTTGTATTCTTGATTACTATATCTCTACTCATTTCATTTTCTGCACTACATTCTTCACGGAAAGTTGTTTCGAAGCACGAGTTTAGCATTTCACTTTTTTCAGGGTAATCTTCTAGGAAGGGGTCGTCTGCCCGGACTGAGCACATTGCGATCGCTATTATTAATGTTGTTATAATATTCATTGTGAATATCTGCACACACTCTCAGAGAAGATTTAAACACTAGCTTCTTAGTTTGGATACAGATAAAGTTATTCTGACGCAATGTGACTTTTATATATACAGTTCAAACATCCTGCCCTATAAATATATTCTCTGTTTATGATAACTATTGAGTAAAGGATTAGCTAGAAGAACTCACATAGAAAATTTGCACATGAAATGAAGTTAAATTTTAGATATAAAATAATAAATAATTACGATTTAGATTTTGTTCATGTTAAATTATTTATAACAATTTTGAATAATGAATAAAGAAGTAACTCATCTGTTTTTAATTAACAAATGCTATAATAGGTATTACCTGTTGTTCAGGGCAAGGATGTAAGAGTGTCTCAGTGAAGGAAAGAAGTTTCGATGAGACTGATAACATTCTCAGATTTTAAATTATTCTAATCGACTCCAGATTTATATTACATTATTTCGAAATTTACGTAACTGGCTTTAGTGAAGGATGAAGAATAACTGTTGAGGATTTTTCTTCTGCTTATAAGGTAGATAGAGAGAATAGATTTAAAGTTTAGAGCCCGTCCAAATTCTTGCTCTGAATTCAAACATACCTATTATAGATTCTGATTATTACATTTTGTTATAATTTTCGAGACTTACCATTGCAAACATAGTAGCAGGCTCCTTTAAGAGATACAATGAAATCTTCAAAGATATAGTCATCTGGTTCAGGGGAAATGGCATATGTTGATCCATTACCATGGATTGTGTAGACACTAGATGTGGTATTGGAATAGTGAACAAATACAGAAAAAGTTCTGCAAGTTAAGTCATTTATATTTAAATTGTTTTCATCCAAAAATATCAAATTTTCCAGTATCGTTTCATCAATATCGTTATGGTACAATGCTCTTACATTTAAATTGAATTTCTCCACATCATGAATTTTAACCATGAACAACTGACTTGAGTTCCTGACTAGTACACTTCCTTTCATTTCATTTTCTGTACTACAATCTTCACTGGAAGTTGTTTCGAAGCACGAGTCTAGCATTTCACTTTTTTCAGGGTAATCTTCTAGGAAGAGGTCGTCTGCCCGGACTGAACACATCGCGATAGCTATTATTAATGTTGTTATAATATTCATTGTGAATATATCTGCAAACACTCTCAGAGAAGATTTAAACACTAGCTTCTTAGTTTGGATACAGATAAAGTTATTCTGACGCAATGTGACTGATTTATCTAGTTGAAACATCCTGCCTTAATAATCTATTCTCCATTTTTGGTAATCTTTCAGTAAAACATAAACTAGGAAATCTCGAATATATTTTGTGACTGAAATCAATTCAATTGCGACTGATATTTTGTTATGATGGTAATCATGGTATGCTTATTTTTATATTATCACATTTATGCAGTATAAACTCAAATTTCGATGTTATTTCAACCATTTCAATTGATACAGAAATAGTATACATTGATCGGGAAATTAAAATGAATTATCTGGAAAATTATTTTTCATTCAATTAAAGAATTAGTTTGGCTATAACTGCTAAATGGAATATGTCATCCAATTGAAATAAGATCCCTGCAATTGCACTAGGCAACAGCTACAAAATCGTCAGGGGTTTCTCAATTGATTTAGACTAAGTTTGGTGTTCTGAGTCCGAATATCCCATTCATTTTGATGTATCATGTCAACTTTTTGAGACACAGCCATAGGCCTAACTGACGCTCGCTCTGGACTTGGATGGGTGGTGATTCAACTACTTGTGTCGAGCCTTTCTTCACGGATCATTGAGAAACTGAAGGCTGGCATCTTCGATGGGCCACAGATACGGCAGCTAATAAAGGACACAGAAATCCAAAAATCCATAAACACGCAAGAGTACGCTGCGTGGAAATAGTTTGTGTAGGTGGTGATCATTTTCCTGGTGAACACGAAAGCAGAAAACCACGCCATACCCGACAGACGCATGATAGAGGCCTTCCAAAAACTCGGGTGTTTGATGAGTCTGCGCTTCCTGTTTTCACACATGGAGAAGTTTCCCGAAAACCTTGGGGCGATGAGCGATGAGCAGGGAGAAATGTTCCATCAGGATATGCGTCAAATGGAGGAGAGGTACCAGGGAAGGTGGGACGCAATCATGATGGCGGACTACTTCAGGTCGCTGAAGAGCTCCCACACGGGTATTGAAAAAACGCAGATTTACGCCGTATAAAACTGTAAAAATTAGTGTCACGTAACGATCATTCTTTTACCAATGTTAAAAATTATGCTCATCAAATTTGATGGAGTAAAATAAAAACTGAATGACGTTGACTTTTATTTCACGAGGAAAACTGAAAAAATCGTCAGGGGTTTCTCAGCTGATCGATGACCCGCAGAAATTGTTTTTTTTTGCCCAAAATCGATTTTATTTTAATTTCTTTAGCGAAAACTCCTGACCAGATTGATCAAAACCAAGGTCATTTTCGGATTCAGAGCATCAATATTAGTCTAATTCAGCTGGAAAACCCAGGACGATTTTCAAAAAATATTTTTTTGTCAATCAATCTAGATCTTCTGCTTATTGAATAATAATTATTCTGTTAGCTGTTATTCATTCATTTATATATTTAATATGAATGCATTATATGATTTAAATTCATTCCATTAATTTTAGTCCATTATAATTTTATTTCAATATTTCCATTATTATTTTTATCAATACTAATTGGGTGAAGATCGAATTGATCAGCAAATTTTGATGCAATAAATAGAAATATTAATTTCCGACGATTCAACTGATAGTTATTATATTCACATCAATGTAAAAAGAATCCTTGGTTAGTACACCGTCAAAACTATCATTGTGAATAATTTTCAAGAAATTAATGTCATGTCATAAATAATCATCCTAAAATATAGATATTGTAGTACCGGATATAACATGAAACATATATTATAATAATGCATTACTTTCATTATTGTGTTTCGTATTAAAATTATTGTGTTGAAAGTTAACCGGATGATATAATACAATTATACATGCTTATCACTTGGTCACACCATTGGTAGTATAGAGTTATTAATTATAGACTGTATACATTATATATACTTAGAGAAATATTATCAACTTTGTCATTGTCGGTTTACCACACGATTTTGTTATCAAAAAGGGATATTGAAGTGAGCTTTATTATTTGTCCAAATAATGAATAAAGTTATGAATATTCGGTCTATGCCATTTCTAACCTAAACATATATATAATGGTCTGAGGGTAGTTATTGTTTTTACTATGTGTTACTAAAAATAATCCTATTGGTCAAAGGATGATTTACGTTTTTTACCATTTTTATTGGTCACATATCCAAATTGGACAAAGGATTATTTTTTACTTTTACTATGTTACTTAAAACTTAAAAAATAACCCTATTGGTCAATTGGTTATTTACTATTTTCACTATTTTACTTAAAATATAACCCGATTCGTCAGTAGGTTATTTACTATTTTCACTATTTTACTTAAAATATCCTTTTGTTCAAAGGGTTACTTTATCATATCAATATGCATGTTATCAGCTTCTTTATTTGCATCCGGAGTAGTTAAGAAAAAATCTCAACAGTAGATAATCGTCTGAGAACAGTTTTCATTGGAATTAAACTAGATCAAAAAATAATGAAATAAGAATCATAAAATAATTATTTTTAAAAGTGTTTATGAAGTCTTCGATAGCATCATATAACAAAGTTATTTAGTGGCCTGTATATTGTAAATTATTTATAAAACTGTCATATGGTACTTGTCTAGGATCGACTCTAGATTATTTCTTAAATTTACCAGATCATCTAAAAAGATCCATTATTTATAATTACTATGTATGTTTAGTTCACCACTCGTCACTGAACCGACAAATAGGACATTTTTTGACTCGTAGGTATATATATATATAGCATTGGATGAATCAAATTAAAAAAAGAAGAACGTGTAAGCCATTTTATAGTACATAGGCATATTGATGCTTACGATATATAGTTAGAATTTTGAAATTCTAGATTACATATGTAGTATGTGACTACATATTCAACAGCAGCACTGTGTGTGACTACATGTTACTGCTCTAGTTAAGTAGGTACCTATGATACGAATCATACCTACAATAATAATGCTTAAAAATGAACAATGCATGATTGCTGCAATATGTAGTGATGAACACATTATTCATTCCACTATCATGTTCATTTATTTTGTGACGGATGGTCCAACTGCACGAACCCTCCGTATAATACTATAGAGTCATAGATGATACATGAACTTATTCAGTGGTGGGCAGAGTGCCGCTACTTGTAGCGTGCGCTACAAGCGGGGCTTCTTTCTGTGTAGCGCCAGCGGCAGTGCCGCTACTTCTGTGTTTCTAAATTAATTACTAAACCTACCTTAATTTTATATTCTTATTTATTATTATTTTCTTATTTGTTAAATAAATGTCTAGTATAAAGATACAAACAGTATATACAAACAGTACAATTTATCACGTATTTCCCGATTAAATGCACTTACTAATGATTATAATAATGCGTTCATAATATATAGAATTTATCATTTTTTTAAATTATGTTTTCGCCGAGATGTGCAGTTTCATATTTGATTTTAAAAATTCAAACTCAACGGCATTTCAATACTATCGACAGATTATTGAACAATCAAAGTTGAAGGTGTTTTGGGATTCGAAAAATGGCTCTAGGACTCTTCGCAGAGAAGAAAATCAAGCGTAAAGAAAAATTATATAGGACATAACTGCAGGTAAATGAAACACACTGTAGCCTGTAGGTATAATTTAACACACTCTAGGTAAAATATTACACACTGTAGGTAAAACATTACACACTGTAGGTTAAATATAACACAATGTAACCTGTAGGTAAAATAAAATATAAGAAACTGTAGATATAGTATAACATACTGTAAGTTAAATATTATAACACACTGGAGCCTGTCTATAGTTATAATATAACATACTGAAAGTAAAAAATATAACATACTGTAGGTAAAATATATCACACTGTAAGTAAAATATAACACACTGTAGGTAAAATATAACATACTGTAAGTAAAATATAGCACAATGTAGGTAAAATATATTGCACTGTAGTTAAAATTGAAACAATGATTTTTTCAAGAAAATAAAAACATAAAATGTTCATTCATTTAACCCAATACCTTGACAACTTTTCTGCAAAATAAATGTCAACAGCATTCATTTTTAAGATCATTGGTATGGGATAATATCTCTAATATGATTCGTTTTTAAAGATACAGTTGCTTTAATCGCATTAAATGATAATCTATTGTTAATGGAGCAGTCAAGCAAATCACCCAAATCATCATTGACTCCATGAACAAGGAAAGAGTGACAGCTGTCACCGAGTGGCAGAGTAGTGGCATCGGCAAATAAAGTGAAAGAACCGTTGATGTATAACAGGAAAAGCAAAGGACCCAAGACACTACCCTGAGGCCCACCCCAGAACAAACTCTGAACAGAACAAACTCTCTGTGTTCTATCACTAACATAACTGATTAAATTATTCAGCAATAAGAATGATTGTCAGTAAACTCAATATTAGAAATAATTAGAGAATATTTGATTGTACTAGTTTTACTGTTCATAATCATATCATCATTTCCAGTTAAATTTAGTAATTCTTTAAATCTTGAAAAGCTACTCAAATTATAATAATTCATAGCTTTCCTAAGTTTCCTTATCACGTTTGATACTAAATTTATATTGCGTTTGTAATTGGATACTGACATTATATTAATTTCAGACCACTTATAATATTCTGATTTTAATTTGACAGACTTCAGGATACTAGAATTTAACCCAGGTTTATCGAAACTTTTATGAAATATATGCTTGATTTTCAAAGGTGAATATTTTCAATAAAATTCAGTTACTGAAACTATGACAAAAAAATAAATGTAATTACATTGACATCACCCATCAGACAGTTCCAATCCTGTTTCCTAAATATGACTAAGGTTACTGATCTGTGGTAAGAAAATTGTATTTTGACGAGTTTATCCTGTCGATAGTAAATTCCTTAATAAATAAAAAGTTGGAAGATGACCAAAACATAAATCCTGAGTGCACTCAGTATTTAGCTTGACTTGTACCAAACATGAAAATACCAAAATACTGTAGGTTAATTGTAATGCACTGAAAGAATAATATCCCACACTGTATATGTATAGTATACCACTCTGGGGATAAAATGCAAGAGATAAAGGATGTTCTAAATTGATTCTAAAAATCTGTTTTGAACATACGAGGTACTGGATGTCCTAAAGAGATTCTAGGAGCCTGTTTTGGATAATATTATATGAGCTACTTTATGTCTTAAAGAGATTTTAGGAATCTGTTTTGTATATATGAGCTACTGGATGTCTTAAATACATTCTAGGAATCGGTTTTTGACATATGAGCTACTGGATGTCGTAAATACATTCTATGAATCTATTTAGGACACTGAGCTACTGAATGTCTATAATACGTTCTAGGAATTCTTT
This sequence comes from Caprella mutica, assembly GCA_947561585.1. Taxonomy (NCBI): domain Eukaryota; kingdom Metazoa; phylum Arthropoda; class Malacostraca; order Amphipoda; family Caprellidae; genus Caprella; species Caprella mutica. The sequence continues at coordinate 17,876 of CANNZV010003712.1, forward strand.
TTTAACGCATGAGCTACTGGATGTCCTAATTATATTCTAGGAATCTGTTTTGGACGTAATGAGCTACTGGATGTCCTAATTATATTCTAGGAATCTGTTTTGGACGTAATGAGCTACTGGATGTCGTAAATACATTCTAAAAATCTGATTTTGACACATGAGCCACTGGATGTCGTAAATACATTCTAGGAATCTTTGTAGAACACTGAGCTACTGGATGTCTTAAATACATTTTAGGAATTTGTTTTTAACGCATGAGCTACTGGATGTCCTAAATCATTCTAGGAATCTATTTTTGACATATGAGCTACTGGATGTCCTAAAAACATTCTAGGAATCTATTTTGAACACATGAGCTACTGGATGTCCTAAATCATTCTAGGAATCTATTTTTGACATATGAGCTACTGGATGTCCTAAAAACATTCTAGGAATCTATTTTGAACACATGAGCTACTGGATGTCGTAAATACATTCAAGGAATCTGTTTTTAACGCATGAGCTACTGGATGTCCTAAATACATTCAAGGAATCTGTTTTTCACATATGAGCTATTGGATGTCCTAAATACATTCAAGGAATCTGTTTTTCACACACTCAGTTCCTTTCACCCATCCGTAGGGATATGGTTCATAGCAACACATTTTTGCACTCTTTTTCGCATCATTGAAGATACCATCTCGGGACATGTAACCGTAGTGCTTATCCGTGCTGTCGTATGAAATCGGTACGTAATTTGCAACCCAATCTTCTTCTGTAGTTGTATCCTGCGGCCTGGATCCTTTGTTTGGATACCAAACGAATTCCATGACCCCACTAGTGACAGAAGGCTCAGCTTGTAGAAAAAGAGTGAGAGGTTCCAGTCCGGTGTCATTTACGAATTCTGAACAGATTATAATTCAAAATTATTAAATTTCATCATTACTTTGAGATTAAGTGAATTAAAGGATCACAACAGGGAATTTGTAATTTCATTTGAAATAAAGATGAATTAGTGTATAGTTCTTTCAAATATAAAATATGAATATTATGCTTTACACGGAATTATTTGCTTAACATGAAGAGAATTGGTGTGATGGATACATAAAAAAGACAAAGTTGAGTATCAGAATTGATCACAAGTCTTCTCTCGGCTCAGTGAAAAAAAAAGAGTTTATTAAGTAATATTGTAAAACTGAAATTTTGGTTCAGCAATCTAAGAGTCGAAAAAAAATGCTATATTTTTTACAACTCAGTGTTCTCAAATATTACGGAATTCTATTCTGACGCTGAAGAATCAGATTTAAATTTTTGCTAAAATTTTATAAAGAAACATCACATTTCGGCCTTCATTTTCAAATTATAATTAAACCACTGAAGTAAATTTAGGTTCCTAAATGAGTTTTTCCTATTTCCTACCTTTCTCTTTCTATGGACTTGGAAGTAAAATGGATATAGAAAAATTCTTTAGAAGCATATTTAAACAAAAAATGCAATGAAATTTCATGGGATTTACAGCAAAAGGTACATTGATAAGTACAACTGATTAGAGATAATTGAAGAAAGATTGGAAATTATTAACTTAACTGAAAGCTGTACAAAATTCGTCTTTCTCGTTAGTTATCTAAATAATTATCAATAGAAATTCACTATTTCTATTTTCCAACTTACTTATCACGTCTGGTCTCATTTCAAATATAGAAATATAAGAATTAGTTAAACAAAACCGGAAACTTCTGTCTGTGCACATTGCTTCATCGTCAATGGTTCCATCTCCAGGACTAGTCAACCATATTTTATCTCCGGAGTAAATAGGGAAGCTGTTTCCATTTACATCTGGCTCAGTTTCTGTACACAATATAATCAGTAAGTTTTAGTCCATTGATACCAAGATACATTAACTTACAAAGTATGATACGCATTGATACGAATTTTAGACTCTTCTGCGCATAAACAAATACGCGACTTTCTAACGCACAGATGTGACCCTGCAATATTATAATTATTACTTTATAAACAATATAAGGTTTCTATACACTGTAGTCTATAAGCTTGCTATACAGCGGGACACTTTTTTTCATGGCAGTACACAGCACAAACAACTCTGGAATAATACTTATATGCAAATAACTATTTAACCCGCTGTACAGTATATAGAGTGTGTAGTACAATATTGCAGGGTCACATCTGTGCGTTCGTATGTTCGTATTTGTTTATGCGCAGAAGGGTTTAAAACTGGTATCGAGGCATTTAACATACCTTCTAAATTAACATATCTTGAGGATAATCAAGGTCTATAATGTCAGATCTAGCCAGTTTAATCAAATGAAAGATAAAGCCGAAGCGTCTTTCACAACAAAACTGTAATCATCTTGATTTAACCTGCGCAATACTCTACCCTTTAGTTAATATACCTTGGATGATACAATAACTATTTACGAAGAGGGTTTTATAAAATATCTTTATGGCACACAACTGCAGTAGAATTAATGTAAAGCAATTACTGGAAAAAATTGAATTTTCTGTTTAGAATTTTGAAGAGCAACTAGAGTTCAAATTTCGATATGCCAGTTCTAAAACTACGCTTAGATCATGTCAAACAAAATTGGCTTCCGGTATAATTTTCGGGCAGTTTCAACCACAACCGTCTACATACAGTGTGATACGGTTGAAAAAAGGATACATTATTATTTTTATCATATATTTCAGATATAAGAACATTCACCATGAATGACTTCTCCGTTGTCACATCGGAATTGACCAGGAAATGGTGAGATCGTTCGAATATCTCCGTGATTATCTCTATAGGTACGATTAATACAGCAGGTTGATGGCACTAGAAAAGAAAACATGCAATAAAAATTATAAATTGGCTCTAAATCATAACAATGCAGAACATACATCCAGTAGTGGCCAAAATATACGGGTAGGCGAGAACAAGTTCTATCAATAGTTTCATATCTCACCCCAAACAATTAATTTAGCTCTGGTCAAAAATAAAGGGTAGCCATCATAAACTTTGAAATATTCCCGGATATCGGCAATTTAACTGAATACTTTCTGAATAATTCTTTGCTATATCACTTCAATACATCTTCTACCACAAAATTCTACTAATTTTGTACAATATGAAAGAGTTATCCATCGTCCATTCATTCTCAAAAAATCTCCACAATTTTTCCACATTTGTTTAGTTTCATCACTGAGTATAGTCTCCAATTGTCGTTGCCAGAGATTTCTATTGCCATATGAAGGTCCAAAATTATCGTGCAATAGGGTGTGTCAAAAATAGGGGTTTCGGGCAAACTTCAGAATCTTCATATGGAATAGTTATAGCATGTTGATACGTTATAAAAAAAACATTGCATGACAATTTCCAGCCCATTTTTGGATATTTTTCAGTTGCCCTGAAATATTTAAAATTTTGTACAAAATGATATTTTCCCATTAATTGTGAAATATTCGATTTTGTTTTTTTCTATGGAATAAGTAAAATTAATTGGCAGGTTTAGAAAAAACACAACAGGCAAAATTGCAGATTAATTTTTGATATTTTTAAGTTGCCCCGAGCCCTTTTTTGTAAAATATATTACTACTACAATATTTCTCTTAAAATTAGCTTTATAGAGCAATCATGTTGTTATTGTGATAAGATAGAAGTAATTTATTTCTCAAATTGATTTTGTGAATTGTATTGATTTGATTTAATAAAAAACATTTATGTATCAATATTTTTGTATTGCATAAAATTCGAATTTACACGGATTTCAGCAATCGGATAATAACTCATGCAATTCGCTTTGTCAACTTTTTTGAGTTACTAAGAGTCCCAAATAATGAAATGTTGGTTTAATAGTCATAAATTGATTTTTCCCTCAATTTCTTGCATATAACTCTTCTTATTATGCTCTTCATTGAGCACCGTACCTCCGTAAGTGGGGAGCACTACACTGACTACAGTCTCAAGTTGTGCCTAAATTCGAACAATTTGGAGGGGTGGGGCCAATTACTGTAAACATTGTCGTACTCGTACGTCTGATTTTCCGACACAGACACCATAATAAGTTTTTCTGTAGCTATATTCATATTCCAAATGATAATAAATCAGAGTTCAAGATTTTTTGCCAAAATGTAGTAAAAATCACCAAAAATCTCACTTTTCTGATATTTGAATCGCTTGGGGGCAACTGTTAATCATGTCAGAATTCACTCAAATTTCAGTACACGTTCCGTTTCTTGTTATATCAATTTTATATCACTATTCCATAAGTAATATCTAAAACGATATTTTTTGGCCCATCCTATTGTGCAATATATTGTGGCTCAGTATAAGCAGTATGGAGTTGTTGATTCCAAACCGAAGAATGGTAGACTTCCCAAGGCAACGCCGAGAGAAGATCATACAACCCTTCAAAGTAGCTTGCAAGATAGTTTCAACACATCTGGTCAAATTTCTCGTGAAATTGATTGCATCGAAGCTTTTAATCTCTAGAAATAACCGGAAAGTGCTACTTGTGCCTTGTCATTAGCATGTCGTTTGGTCGATTGATCAGTGGTCGAAAGTACATTCTAGTGATGAATGGAAGGAATCTAAATATTTTCGGTTCTAATGGGAAAGTACGAATCAAACGTAAAGTAGGGGAAAGGGTAACTCTGAACGGCGTCAAGAAAACAGTTAAGTTCGGAGGTGGTAGTGTGATGGTTTGGGGATCATTTCTCATTACCGACGTCACTGACGATGTGAGAGAGACCTTTTGGTTAGAGCAGAGAGTTCGTTTGGCAGTTTAGAGGGGCAATGCTTTCAGTATCCTGACGTCGGTCAAGGAGAAGTATGATGACTGCAGTTTGGGTGTTGCCCTGTGACCTGCTATAGGCATCTCACAGTCGGTTGGAGGCCACTACCATTGGCGATGGTCGGAGCCATGGTCGTAGAGCAGGTAAGCTTACCTTTTATTTTTTTAATGTTCATCGTCTTAATAAAGATAATTGTTTTTTTTTTAATTATTTAAAGAAGGTTTGCTTCTTCTGGCAGGGGGCCTTTAAAAATAAAAAAAATCTCTGCTGTACGGAGGAGTTATTGCAGAAGTATAAAACAGCTCCTTCGTAAACATACTCTCCCATATCAACAAGCAGCTGACCCTCAACCAACGAACAACGTACCCTACTACTCAGATAAAAAAGTTAGGACCCTATTAGAAAATGAAGTTATTGCTCTAATGAGCTGGCCTTCACAGAGCCCTGACCTCAATCAAATTGAGATTGTTTGGATAATAATTGAAGACTGTACTCAGAGAAGAAACACAACAAATGTGGAAGAATTGTGAGCATTTCTGGAGGATGACTATATGATGGATAACTACTCCATTTTGTGCAAAATTAATAGAATTTTGTTGCAGATGTATTGAAGTGATATAATCATATAAGAACGAATTATTCACAAAGTATTATGTTATTTACCAATATACGGAAATATTTCAAGTTAAGTTCGACCAGAGCTTTTGCCAGAGCTAAATTTATTTAATATGGATTTATTGATAGAATATTTGTCCAAATGCTTTGAAATTTCATGAAAATACATATGAGCTCTATATGAAAATACGTGTAAAATTTAAAAATGTGTGTTCTGTACTTTTTATGAAATTAAAGATTTAGATAACTTGTCCTTGCCTACCCTTATATTTTGGCCACTACTGTATATCATTTAAAATAAAAATAATTATTTAATTACGTGGTTCTCTCATGTACACTTGGACGGCATTTTCGGTATCACAAGGTTCCGCTCTGCGGCAGTACAACTTATCGGAAGAATAGCACATTCCATCTTCATAAAACATCATTTTTCCATCTGTTATAAAATATTATTGTTGTTAATAGCTACCTATATCCTCCCCAACATCCCTTTAGAGCTGATTCTCATCATTGGTCCGCGCCTGCTCCAGTTACGGTCAGGTCATATATTCTTTAAATAATGCACATCCGTTGAAGCATTCACACTGGCAGTGCCGTTCAGGTCTTCCTCCAGTCAAAAGATATTTTGAATGAGCGTGAGAATTGATCAGTGTGAATTAGCAAGCGGTTCAGTCGTGGTTCAATTTTAATTTGTTTGTGTTTTCTCTTGAATATTGCTATTTACTATACAATTTTAGCTCACATCTATATATATACTTCTTAAGTTTATCCAAATTGAATTCGAAAGTTCCTATATTCATCCGAAATTAATTGAAAATTTACTTAACAATTGAAACTATTCTTCAATCTTCTTATCTTATAGCATAGGGTGAAACCTGATTTTCTTATTTCTTGTTTTCTCTAATCCTGTTCATCATCAATTAAGCGCAATGATAATCACAGTAAAATCAGATGATACAGAAGAGAGAGTGGATTCGTAAATAAACCGATCAAGTTAATACACCATGCTGAGACCGAACAGTGACTGGATCGAGATCGGAGCGTTACCAGACTTATGGTGTGAATAAGCCCTTACGGGATGAAGGAGCGACCAGAGTCTCCCCATTCACTCGTGGGACTATGTGTGATTGTGAGGGCCTAAGGGAAACCTGCATCATTCGGAAAGTTAACAACTGCCTTATGATGTTTTCAAATGTGCTTTTGTGAGTGAATGTTGTGTGCAGTCCTGTGTTGTTTTGAGGATTTCGGTGTGACAAAACTCACTCCGATCATAATCCGATCTCCCAACTGTGTTTGTAAATTGGTAAGGAAGGGTATTACCGTATTTGCCACATATCAGTCGGGATAGGGTATATTTTTTAGGGTGTATAGTGTTACTAAGATGCTCGGGAGATTTATTTGCAAAGAGCTTCAAATTATTTGTACTTTTGCCAGCTTTTATCGTTTTGTCTGCGGTTGATTTTTGGGATGATGCGAGATAATTGTGACATCATCTGCATATGTAAGTGTGTATATACAGTTGCTGGTGATTGTCGGATGGTCTTGGAGTTATAAGATTAATAAAGTGTGGGATAGTACAGAGTTTTGCGGTATGAACGACTTGCCGCAGTAAAATATTTTACTCGACCTACATGGTAGATATTTGATATTCAATACATTGAATGAGTCATGGATGTGTGTGTTGAGTAATATGTTTCTTAGTAGATGTCTTGGTGCTGTACAGAAAATTTTATTTTTGTATGTGACAATTATGATTGTCCTATCCGCAAGAAATATTTTTAGGTAGAACGAATTCTGGTATATCGAACGATTCCACTTCTATGATATAAATCACATTTTAAGAAAATACTATATAATTTATCTCTTTTTAATTCTTCTTTTTAATCTTCGTATCCATGTTACCTTCAGGCATCATGGCTACCAAATTAAATATCTAGTTAAATAATAATTTTTTTTCTTATATTACCTAAAATTTGGATTGTGGAACCATTTGATATGTCAGAACTAGTCTTAGGTAGTCTTAACACATTTTAATTAAATACCTGCATCAGCTACTAATTTAGCACACTCTGAGATTGTTTTATCATCTGCCAATGTCATAAAGTCCGATTCTGAGAATTGGCTAGAGTCAGCAATGTACTTTTTGTAGACTACAGTGCTGTTTTGGGGTCTGATGCTATACACTGGGCAGGTAATTCGTTTGCAGTCGTCACATGTGGAAGGAGAAAGGAGATTCACCTGAAAATTTAGGGAGATAATCAATTGATCATAACTTCGGCGACATTGTTTTGAGTTGTGAAGTCCACTAGTTAGATTCTTACTGTTAAAATATCAAACGAAATGTTTAAATTGATATTAAACGGAATAACGATTATCAAGGTATGTTAAGAATAAAGGGTTTGGACAAAATGAAAACATTTTGCAGATTTTCCGTGGAATCCCGACGAAAGGTTTATTGTGAGACCTGGGTTCTATAGGTGTGGTATAATAATTATAGTTATAAGATTTTCGAACTTTTATTTGAAAGAAATTATTTATGAAATGCAGAAATAAGGAATATTGTTATAATATGATATTTTCCTTTCTTTCAGTAGATTTTAGTGGGCAACAGAATTATTTGACTATTTAGACGACTATTTTACTTTGCCAGAGTTGTAAAACCTTCCCAGGAACACCCAACACAGGAGATGGCCATCATGAAGCAACGATATTTTTGATTCCCCGCGGTTCTTTTCTAGCTCCAGATCTCTCCGTGCAGGTTGCCAACGTTTCCAAATTTTGAACATTTGTAAGCGTTGACATTGAAAAGCCTTAGTGGTTATGTATTCCATCCACTTTAGCGGTGGAGATAAAATGTAATATCAATATTTGCAATATTGATAAATGTAAGCAATTGAATTTGGATGTCCTTTTTGAGGTCCCTACTATAGTATAACGTTAACATTCCTGTTGCGATAGTGTTGCAAAATGTGCATGATGAAAAATGAAAAAAAGTAAATAGAACAAAACATGTTGCATTAGTTTTGCTGATATTTATGTAATAAATAAATACGTCATAGAAAAGGAAAGTCACGTAATTTTAGCAACTCAAATCAGTTAGTTTTATTTAGGAGAGTAATTTATGTAACTAGTCAAATAACGATGAACGCAGTGTGAAGATTTATTTTCATAGAATTCAAATAATTTTGTATTCAGTTTGGTATTTTGTTTGTATACCTAGAGTATTGACTATTATATATTTTTTAAGTTTGAATGTTAATATATTATATAATGGCAATTTTCCAGGTCGCAATTTTCCAACAGTAGTAGTTTCCCCAGGGGCAATCTTCCCAGAGGCAGTTCATATTAGGAATATTCTTTATTTTAAATGCGCTCAAGATTATGCTTTCTTATGCGAAAAGCATATTGTCACAACCTTATAGTGCAACAGAATTAGTTCAAACCGGTGTCCGGTCAATTGGGTCGTGGTCATTTGGGTCGCAAAACAGCATGAGTTCAAAACATAACAGAATGAGTTCAAACCATGACAGCATGAGTTCAAACAATTACAGCATGAGTTCAAACAATGACAGCATGAGTTCAAACAATGACAGCATGAGTTCAAACAATGACAGCATGAGTTCAAACAATTACAGCATGAGTTCAAACAATTACAGCATGAGTTCAAACAATGGCAGTATATGAGTTTTACCTGCATGGTGAAGTTAACTTTACAACTATAAATCAATCAAACATTTTATCTCATAATTATTATTGGTGGATGATTTTTATTTACTGACCTTTAATATAATAAATAATGAGACATATATAAATAAATATATATTCCATTATAATATATTTTATAGTTTTAGATTTGGAATTTTCTGACTCGAACTACCAAGCAGGAAAAGATTTCATTTCTGAATAATAGTAATAATATCTTACATATTGTTTCACGTTTCCTTCCTGCGTCATCGTTAGTTGAATCTGTAATAATAAAAATACATCAAATAGAATGTTATTAATGGATGGAATTTTTAGTAAGTGCTTGTTTATTTTAGTTCTTCAAAAGTTAATATTAGTTATTGATTATTATTATAGAATAAAACACATTTTAGAAGAAAAATGTAATATAACATAAAACTGAAACATTGAGCAAAACCAAAAAATATTACATAAATTCCCAATTTTTATTACGCTACATCAAAAATAAGATATGTGTTAAAGCAAAGATACTTAAAATATAGGCACTTAAACTATGTTATAATTAGTCTTTTCCATATTTGTAAATAAAATTACTTATTATAATTCTGTAGAAATTGTAATTTACTTTTTCACTTAAATTTATCATCAAAATTCAAAGCAAAAAATTTCACTTTTTAATTATTGAAATATATAAATATAAAATTAAATCAAACCTTTCCCAAATTAAAAATTAAAAATTCAGGTTAAAATTTAAAATAAAGGTTTTTTATTCCCAATTTAACCCTTTCGAAGTGAGTTGGACACATAAATCCCAAAGTAATGACAATACTTCAAAGTTTAGCAGGCTGATTTGTATAATTAGTTCAAACAAATAGTTCAAAACTGATCATCATGACACAAGCAATAGTTGCTTGTGCTCATTCGATTTTGAACTATTTGTAGGAACTAATTATACAAATAATGATTATTATATATTTTTTTCTTACGTGTCCGAAAATGTTGAACTGACCGATAATTAAGAACTTATCCTACAAGTTAATCACAATAGACTCCTTCACTTATTTGATATTAGTTAATGCCAATGACAGACATTATTACATATTACAAGGAGATGATGAGAATATTTGATTTTACACGCGTATTTTTTTAATAACATTGAAAATATAAAAGAATGGCAAATCAGACAACATCTGTGGCACAGATGTTGTTTGAATAAAATTTACAACCCATTGTTAGAATGTAACCTTGAATTCACTGTACTCACCACCCTAACTTACTGTACTCACCACCCTAACTCACTGTACTCTCCACCCTAACTCATTGTACTCACCACCCTAACTCACTGTACTCACCACCCTAACTTTCTGTAATCACCACCCTAACTCACTGTACTCTCCACCCTAACTCATTGTACTCACCACCCTAACTCACTGTACTCACCACCCTAACTCACTGTACTCACCACCCTAACTCACTGTACTCACCACCCTAACTTACTGTAATCACCACCCTAACTCACTGTACTCACCACCCTAACTCACTGTAATCAAAACCCTAACTCACTGTAATCACCACCCTAACTCACTGTAATCACCACCCTAACTCACTGTACTTACCACCCTAACTCACTGTACTCACCACCCTAACTCACCGTACTCATCACTCTAACTCACTGTACTCATCACCCTAACTCACTGTAATCACCACCCTAACTCACTGTACTCATCACTCTAACTCACTGTACTCATCACTCTAACTCACTGTACTCACCACCCTAACTTACTGTAATCACCACCCTAACTCACTGTACTTACCACCCTAACTCACTGTACTCACCACCCTAACTCACCGTACTCACCACCCTAACTCACTGTAATCACCACCCTAACTCACTGTACTCATCACTCTAACTCACTGTACTCATCACTCTAACTCACTGTACTCACCACCCTAACTCACCGTACTCACCACCCTAATTCACTGTACTCACCACCCTAACTCACTGTACTCATCACTCTAACTCACCGTACTCACCACCCTAACTCACTGTACTCATCACCCTAACTCACTGTATTCACCACCCTAACTCACCGTACTCACCAACATCAAGTAACTCATCATTTTCCAAACTGTGAAAGATTTCATCTTTATTTTTATACTGAAATATACCTACTGAAAATCTAGGAATTTTTTCCAATAAATGAAATACAATTCTGAAAAATGAAAGGTGATGAATAATATTATTTTATTATCTAACATTCAAGTTATATTTGTCCCTCATTTATTAATTAATATATATGATTTCCTTTTTCTTTCACTAATTTACATTTCGGATATTCTTCAAATTGATTAAAATGTATAATAATTTATTCTGGAATATACTAATAAAGTTTTTATAAAAATAGAAATAAGGTAATTGTTGTAACGAAAAATAAAGAGTTATTGCGAATACTGAATAGAGTGTTCATCAATTTTAAATATTCCAACTTGATTTTTACATTATTTTACATATCACATTTGTATAGCTTCTTTAAATATTTTGCTGTTTTATTGGAAACACTTTGCCTTTTAAAAAAAAGAATAAAAAGTCTCCTCCAGAAATTTGATATTGTTTTTATCAATCAATAAAGCCATAACCTCAAGGAAATTTTATTTCATATTCTTCATTTATTCATTAATTCGAAACAATAGGAATGCATCTGCTCAAGATACAAAAGAAAACACATTAATTTGTAGATTTCTAGTAATTTTGAAATTAAGCTAGTATTTCTAGCAAGAAATGAACAAATTAATGATAACGGATCAGAAATGAAACTAGTTAAGATAACGGACCAGAAATTAAGCTAGTAAAGATAACGGACCCTGGTCTGTAGTACAGGAGTACACTACTTATGTACTACACATACCCATATATATATATAATATAAAGTTTACAAGTTGTATCATAGCAAGGGTTCCAATTCATTAACGTTCCAATTAATAAAGGTTCCCATTCAGAAATAATATAATAGATAAATGTTCCAATTCATGACAGTTCCAATTCATAATGGTTTTAATTCATAAAGGTTCCAATTCAAGACAGTTCCAATTCATAAAGGTTCTAATTCATAAAGGTTCTAATTAATGAAGGTTCAAGTTCATAAAGGTTGCAATTCATGTAGGTTCCAGTTCATAATGGTTCCATTTAATTAATGTTATCATTATCTTAACATAAGTTTCTGAGTTGGCTGATTTTACCTAATGCGTCATCATACATGTATGTACTCTCTTTTCAAGCATGTGTGGCAATGTACATAACTACCTATTTTTCACCTATTAGTTCAATATGGCTATTAATTAAGTATTGAGTTATATAAATGGGTATTAATTCAGTCAAATCAAATTAATTCAACTTTTATTACTTTCGCCATCATTTTTTAGTGAAGTCATTTATATATAATTTATCTTCAGTAAATCGTAACTTCAGTATTTTTTCTTTCACGAAAAGTCTTTTAAAACATCACAAGAAAAATTTCTAATGGTCTCACAAAGTAGATGGAAAATCTTTTCTCAAAGTGGAAGTTTCGATGCTGAACAAAAAATATGTTTTCCATCCGTTGTTGGGTTCTTCTTGAGTCATATTTAAGATTATTTTCCATTGCACCATAACCTACACCTCTAACGAATCAGAATAAGGTAACTTTTCGGAAATATCATGAATAAAATTGTATATAGGTACATAAAATAAGAAAAAACTTCACTATCACTTTAAATCACATTGTCTCAATGTAACATCACAGATAAAACTTTAGATACGTGCTACCATTTCAACAGCAAATTCATAAATGGGTGGTCGACATAGTTACAGTGCGGTGTGTGGTGGAGTGAACACTTGTTTCATTTTCAACTAAAAAAATAATCAGTAAATGTGTAATGTAAACCTGATATTTTTGCCCTTGTTTTGGACTTGAACAGTTTAAACATCTCATATTATATTATAAAGTCCATCATGCTTATACACATTACAGACCAGTTACCTCTTTTAAGTATTCTTTTCAAAACTACAAAAGATATTTGTCTCACTGGATGATCACTGTTAGTTCAAGAATATACAATAACATTATACTATTTGCCTGGAAAATATCATTTTTTTTTCATGCTCTTCATCCAGTTTAGAACTAGAGGTGAAGAATAATTGTGAAAATTTGCCAGACGAATTGGATGAGAAATTGATAAGTAAATTGAATATCATACAACATATTGATAGTTAAGAAAATGGAAGTGAAGGCATAAGTCCACTTATTCAAGTAAAAAATCCCGTGGACTGAAAGAGTTACGTAACAAACAAAAAACAAATGAAAGTTGTAAACTCTTTAGAAATTCCTTGGAATCAAATTCAAAGGAACCAAATACAAAATCATAGCAATTTAATGTGTTGAATCAAATACTTTTTGTACATCTGAGTATTAGAAGAGGTACCAAAACAGATGAATTTTCAGTTCCCTATGTACCAGATAGTCTAATGACACAGGCTTTCAAGTTAATTCATGAAGAAACCATAGCAGGTTATAAAGGATATAAACACACTTTATTAACATTTAGACGGAATTTCTATAATGATAATGAAACACTCATATGAAAGCATTATGTGATAAATGTGAATTACGGTAGAAGGCTAAAGCAACACCGGAACCAATTACTATAGAAAATTACCCGATTCCATTACGCCCATTCGAAACTCTCAGCTCTGATATCCTAGGTCTTTGCTTTTCACTGAACAGGGAAATAAGTACATTATACTTTTCAGGGATTTTTCCACTAGGTATACTATAATAACACCTTTAAAGGGGCAGTTCAGTCAATTTTTGTTTTCATAATATTAATGTTGAACGATCACTTAGTAAGAATAAAGCATTCTTGTAGAATTAAACGGTTGAAAAAAATATAATAAGCGATATATATCATATTTTATAAATTCGATTTAGTTCCTGCGTCCTCCTACAGATGGCGCCACCACTTTGTACTATTTGTTTACATTTTACAGCTGTTAAAATGTGAACAATTTTTCTATCAACAGTATTAACAGGTAATTTATGAAGAGATGGTTTTCTCTTCAAAACTAAATCTAATTGACTCGAAGGACAGTTTTCTATTTCACAAATTCTTTTCACCATTTTCATAATTTAATAACCGATTCAAGTCTGGGACTGGTTATCATTTTGTTTACGTACTACAATGATTAATTACGCGGTTCACCGCAGTCCACAGATGGCGCCACTAATTTACAATATACTTTTTATATAAACATTTCTAAATTCAACGAATATTCTAATGTTACATAAATAAATATACCAAATCGATTTAGGACCAATTTGGCGATAGTTTGATTTTGACTGAACTGCCCCTTTAAAGAATAAGGAAATTGACAGTATTATTGGAGCCTAAGGACAGTTAGTAGCCTATTATGGGTCGTGTGAGACTTTACTTACAGATAATGCTAGGGAATTAATCGACAAAAAATTTAGACAGTTTTGTTCCCAGACTCAAGATTGGGAGAGTTCACTTCCTGTGATCCAGATCACACTAAATAACACCTATAATGCGATAAAAGACACCATTATATGCGTTATTAGGCTATGGCAGGCCAACTGCTGTGTTAGCACAGCCAAAAATAGATTATACTGAATCCGACCTAAATACCCAACTCAAAAGAATAGGCTCAATTAGACAACATTGTATAGGGACAATCTATTAAAGATACAAGCCAAACATACAGAAGCCAGTCAAGCCACCAACTCTAGTCGAGTCGGAAAAAACCTATCCAAATTGGCCAACGTGTATTTGCCTAATTGAACAAACACAGTAAAGGCCCCCACACACTACACGATCCACGAGCCGAGCCGCATGAGGGCCTCTGGCTCGCGCGATCCTACTTGGCTCGGCTCGGGCTTTCTGCCTGCCCACACATTACACGAGCCGAGCATTAATTAGTTTGAAAGTTTTTTCTCTTATTATAAAAGATTGGTAATACCATGGACATGGAAATTTATTTACATGGAAATTTATTTACATGGAAATTTATTTACATGGAAATTTATTTACATGGAAATTTATTTACATGGAAATTTATTTACATGGAAATTTATTTACATGGAAATTTATTTACATGGAAATTTATTTACATGGAAATTTATTTTCATGGAAATTTATTTACATGGAAATTTATTTACATGGAAATTTATTTACATGGAAATTTATTTACATGGAAATTTATTTATATGAAATTTATTCACATGAAATTTATTCACACGTTTTTTGTACATAATTCGTGTTGTCCGTGTTCGCCCGAGCAAAAGTATTTCCAAGCTCAGTGATTTGTCGGAGCGTCTGGACGGCGCTTTAGCTGACCGCAGGCTCGGCTCGTGCTATTGTACCCCCACTCACTACCCGAGCCGAGCCAAGCCAAATATCTGGAAGTGACAGATCAACACGAGCCGAGCCACGAGCCTGATTGCGCGGCTCGTGGCTCGGCTCGAAGTGCCCACACACCACACGATCTGGCTCGGGGCTCGGCTTGTTTGCTAAGGCTCGGCTCGTGGATCGTGTAGTGTGTGGGGGCCTAAACACAAAGAAACTAGATTTCCCAGTAGCTGGAACATTTATTGTTTTGGAACGGAAGGGTAATACAATAAAAATTAGGGTTTTAAAGTCTAATGAAACTTACTTTATACAGCCTGACGCAATTGTGACATTTAATATCTATCCTATAGAGTATAGATAATACTTTTTTAGCGTTGTGGCTTTCAGTCACCGCTAAAATAGTTAGTTTCAATTGATGTTAAAAGGGGTAGATGAAATAAAATAGATTAACTAGATTAATTATATTCACGAGAATGAAAAGTTTAGAAAAGAGTAGGAGTAGGAGCCTGTAAAGATATTACAAAATGAAAATTAAAAATGAATTTTAGAGAACAGTAAAAATAAACCAAAATACAATATTAATAATAAATTTAAATGTAAGCACAGAATAACATTATAGGGAGTCTGAACAGCACTTATCTAACACATTATAATAGAAAATACCTGAGAGCACATATAAAATATCAAACACCTAAGTAAGGCGTTACAAGTCACTGTAACTTACCAATATATTGGCTTGATGTTGCACGAAGTACTGTCCATTGGAAGAAATGCGATTCAAACTAGAGAAGTAGGTCTTTTTATAGTGACCACACAAACGGTGACTCATAAGACAAATATAAAATGGTACAAGAGTTCACTAGTTTTATTTAAAATTTGAGAATTAATGAGGTACAAAGGTTAATCTTCTTTCTGATAAGCTTTAATGGGTTTCTACTTATTTTGAAAACAAGTTTGATCGATGTTTGTAAAATATTGAGAATTTACTAAGGCATCTATGATTATAAGATTGCTTTTAGCTTACTAATTCTCTGAGTTGACTTCGAATGTTTGGATCTTTTACGTTTGCTGGGCACATTGGTCATTGGGAATAATGTAAATAAATCAATAAGATATAACGGTATTGTTGCTACTGACTTTAATAATTGTTATTTAGTTAGAAAAAATACATACTTGTTATATTAAATAATGTATTCAGAAAAGTTTCCGTTTCCTGGGCGCATATGAAAATAAAATCAATATAATTATGATAACAATTTCCTGGAACAAATCGGCATTATAAAATTAAATAATTTAATTAAAGAAGTTGATTATTATATAATGCCATATTTCTGTAGGATTGCTCTTTCTTCCGAATCTAGCTTTCTCTGAATCCACTTCAGATTCATTATCTAGGAAATGTGTTCTCGTAAAGCAGATGTCATTTCATAGCAACGCGTATTAATGATATGATTATATTTGTATTATTTTCAAATGCGCACAGCAAACAGAAAAGATCCGAAAGTTTATGAATAAGAAACAAAAATGTAAACATAATTAACACTCATATTTACTCAAGCTAGTAATTAAAATGTAATTATTTTATTTACTTTCAGAATAATTTGATTAAGCTAGTTATTACAGATCACTACACAAGGGGAAATTATCAGAATAGATCAGTCAGTCAAGAATGAAAGGGTAAAAAGGCACTACAATTTGAGACCTAGGGTAAATAAAGATATTAAATGTTATATAAGGAAGCAAAATTTTACTCATTATTTCTCTAAATTATTGTACAGGGGGCGGAGAAAGTCCACGATCAAATTTTATTTTTTAAATTAAAGATGTTATTTATTTACTAAATTTATTCATTTTTATCTCATTCTCTTCCTATAATCACATACTTTAATGTTCCAGGTCTAAATTTTGATAAATTTACATTGTCTTTTGTAAAAATGAGTCAACGTGAGGCTATTATTCAGCTACACTGCGCGGGGAAGACAAACCCAGAGATTGTTAAGCTGTTAAAAGCACCGAAATCGATTGTTAGGGATGCTGTTTAACGCTACCAAGAACTGGAGACAACACGCACTCCGACCAAAATTAAAGCCTTTAGGGAGCGGATAAGGAGGAACCCCAAGCGAAGCATGAGAAAGATGGAAGAGTATGGATATCGACGAAAAAAGTGTGAGAACCATCGTCAAAGAAGACCTCTAGTTGTCCCCCTTCAAAATGACCAACATGCAACATCTCACGGACTTGCAGAAACAGAAGAGGCTGGACAGATCAAAGATCCTTTTGAATGCAATGAAAGATGGCACGCAGGCTGGTGAGATCGTCTTTTCGGATGAGAAAATGTTCACTGTGGAGGCCAAATTCAACTCCCAGAACGACAGAATTTTATCAAAAAGTGCTGACAGTATCCTTCCATCCGTAAAGACTGTTTTCCGTCGCCAAAAGCCTGCCTCTGTGATGGTTTGGGCTGCTATCTCTGTGAGTTGGAGATCTCCTCTCATTTTCGTCAAAGAAGGCGCTAAAGTTAACGCAAAATCGTATATTGAGGATATTTTGACTCCAGGACAAGTCGAGATGAAGAAGCACTTCAAGGAGAGACCTTTCACCTTTCAACAGGACAGCGAACGTACAAAACTCAGGATTGGTGTGAGCGTCACTTTCCTGCGTTTTGGAGGAAGGAATTGTGGCCTCCTTCATCGCCGGACCTGAACCCTCTGGATTTTTCTGTGTGGTCCATCTTGGAGAAGGAAGCGTACAGCTTATGCTAGTACGGAAACTCTGAAAAAGTCCATTGAGCGTCAATGGGCCAAAATTCCCCAAGAAAAGTTCCGTGCCGCAGTAAAGAGCTTGTAGGTATTCATTATTAAATTTAGTTTATATAATTTTGGCTTTGCAACAAAGGATTGACGCTTCATCATAGAATATTATAGAAGCTTCTCGTGTTACCATAATGTTTAGTTTATTTTCAATTTATGTTCGATTCATTTAAATGTTTTGTTTATTTCTTTTATTTAATATCTTACCTTGCAATAATATTAGTATTAAATAGCTACATCAATGTATAACATTATTTCTCTAATTCATGTCCATATTAATTATTTCTTTAGTCTAAATTAGATAAATAGTTATGTTCATTTTGGAACTGAGTGACAAGCCGTGAGTGATAAACCTCACAGCTTGGGCATTCTTCTCCAGTCTTTCATTGTGTACAGTTGTGTCACTGTTTTCCTCAAGTGTTCTTCGTTTATTCTTAGTTTTGTGTTGACTCTTTATTGAGGTGAGTTATATAAATGGCATATAATTTATATATTATTCTTTTGCTATGTTTAATTAAGTTATAAGTAATTATTGTAATGAAGCCATACTGAATTAATAATCTTTCACAGGCTTCGGTTTACCCTACTACGCATCCCACATTAGCATATACATATTGTACCTTTTCTAATGCTCTAAGTTATCATTATATATCCTCACAAATCCCCATTTTATTAAATCTTTATATTATTAACGTAATTACACCTAAATAGAGTGAATTTGGCTCCAAAACCTCAAGCTTCAGAGGTAGACTCGAGAGAGTAATCGCCGCCAATGGTGGTCATATTGAAAAATAATTGATAGAACTGTTAAATGGGTTTATTGAGATATTGTATGATAAGTTTTGTTTTATTTCATCCATCTAAACTCATTAAATTAACATTTTTATATGATCGGGGACTTTCTCCGCACCCTGTATAATTCGTTAGTAAAACATCAATTGTTAATTTTTTAAGTTGAAAATGTGTAAGTAACTAAGTATGTAAACCCTCTCATTTCAATCCCTATATTCAAATTAATTTCGGAATTGTAATAGAAACATTCAATTACAATGGCTGAGACAGTTTTTCTACTATCACTCTGCCATATAATAGCAGCGCTTAGCCTACGTCAGGAGTCCTCTGACGATGAACCCCCCATAACTGTTCACTCATGTCAGGGAAAGGCTAAAATTGAAGGTGTGTATCTTGCATCCCCATTAAAGCTAACTTTCAATAATGTAATGGTACACGGAAGACTGCCATGCAGAAAACTGCCAGGCGGAAAACTGCTGAAGTGGAAAATTGCCAGGCGGGAAACTGCCAATAACATTTAATTCATAAAAAAATGGCGTTCGCTTTTAGTTAAGGAGTTGAGGGAACGAACATTCATTCTTACTAAGTAAGCTATACAAAACAAAAATGATAATTAAATGTAGAAAAATTTATTAGAGGAATATGTGAAATACATTATTGTATAAATATTACAGAAATAAATCAAATACAATGGAGAACCTAAAAACTACAACCTTTCTTAAAAGATATTAAGAGAAGAAACAAAGAAATAATTGTATTAGGGACAGAGTGCAATTCTTTTTTTACACAACATATCTTCATATTATCATCTCATAACGGGTTTATTCTATTATAATTATTTTTGTTTGTTAATAATTTGAGAATTGAACAAGCCTTCAAGTTTAATATTCGCTTGTACTCATTATAAAACAACTTCGATCGTTGCTTGTGAAATATTTAGAATTTGCAACCCAACATCTATGATTATTGAACTGCTATTTCCTACCTAATTCTCTTCCAATTTCAATCGATCGAATAGGATTGCATATTAATTGATAATACTTTTTACATATAAATGAAAATTGTAAAAATCAAGGTGTTAATGACATGGAGAATATAAATGTAAATGTAATGAATATTAAACATGCATATAAGTTTATTTAACATTCACTTAAAGGTCCCCTCCGAGAAAATTTTTTTATTGCTTAAATCAACGAGGCTAATGTTTCTTATCATTTTACTGCAAACCCCATCAAATTTGATAGCACATTTTTAATTTTATATGCTTTTAAAGATTTTTATAATCCAAACTCTACAAAACTTACTTAACTTCCGACTTTCTAATTTTCAGTCTGAAGAAAAATAATGTACACCATTTGTTTTGATTGTCAATTAGGTATTTGGTTTAATAAATCTATTTATTATTCGTTTAAAGGTTTAAATTTGGATAAACTTATTATAGAAACGTTTATATACTTTTAGAAACAATTTATATCTTAAAAGGAATCCAAAATCGCATTGTCTGTTTAAAATCTAAAATTGAAATCAAAACAAACAGTGTACAATCTTCTTTCTCAGCGTCAGGTTAGTGATTAGCTCAGTTGTTGCTCACAGTTTATTAAAAAACTTTAAAAGCAAATGGTAACATATATACTGAACCGATTTGTATGCGGTTTGCGGAATAATGATCGTAAACCTTAGTTCTATAATATTATGTAATAAACTCATTTTTTCCCCGGAGCCTGGAGAGTACCTTTAATCTATAATATATAAGATATATAGTATAAATCTCATAAATATATATAGCAAGAGGTGGGCACAGCGCCGTAAAAAGTGGTGCCTCTTTATGTGTCTACTTCTGTGCTAATGTAGCGGTAGCGGCAGCACCGCTACTTTCTTCAGAAGCGCTAGACGTTTTTCGTACTACATCGTTGCCACCTCTCTTAATATCAAAAACGTTAAAGTTATCTGAGGAATATCTTGACACTAATTAGGTTGCCTTTAAAGGGGCAGTTCAGTCAAAATCAAACTGTCGCCAAATTGGTCCTAAATCGATTTAGTATATTTATTTATGTAACATTAGAATATTCGTTGATTTTAGAAATGTTTATATAAAAAGTATATTGTAAATTAGTGGCGCCATCTGTGGACTGTGGTGGACCGACGAACTAATTATTTTAGTAGGTACGTAAACAAAATGATAACCAGTCCCAGACTTGAATCTTGAATCTGTCATTATATGTTTGAAAATGGTGAAAAGAATTTGTGAAATTGGAAACTGTCCTTCGAGTCAATTAAATTTAGGTTTGAAAAGAAAACCATCTCTTCATAAATTATCAGTTAATACTGTTGATAGAAAAATTGTCTACATGTTATCAGCTGTAAAATGAAAAAACAAATAGTACAGAGTGGTGGCGCGATCTGTAGGAGGACGCAGGAACTAAATCGAATTTATAAAATATGATATATCGCTTATTATATTTTTTTCAACCGTAAAATTCTACAAGAATGCTTTATTCTAACTAAGTGATCGTTCAACATTAATATTATGAAAACAAAAATTGACTGAACTGCCCCTTTAAAGCTACGGCTTATCGGGTTTTAATAAATTCTTATTCTTGTATAATAAATTGTAGCTATATGATTTATCCGAGATCTGCCAGTTTTCCCTCCTCGCTGATCCAATATAAGGGAGCATTTTGTGTTAAATAAATAAATAAATCTAGATAAAAGTCTATACAAGTTCGTGACCCTAGATAGCTAGTCAGTTGTAAGTGATAATCAGACAAATCTGTGCAGTGGAAAGAACCAACTGATATTCAAACCATGATTCATAGTACGACCATAATAATGATATGCAATGTGAATATTCGATAGACAAAATCGCCTAATACGATCAGCTTACACATCGTCTTACGCCTTTATGCAGATGTGTTTATTGCAATAAAATGGGTTTAACTCAATGGTTTCTCTTGAAAAATTTCAGGAAATGTGCATTTACATTGCGAGTAACTTCAAAAAAATTGAGAAAGTAATTCAAATATTATTTTGGATGCTACAATCATTTTACTAAAAGTTACTCATTTTCAGTGTACCAAGCAAAACACTAAAAAGGCATAAATAAACGTTTTAAATAATTCTATTGTAATTTTTTTAGCATGTGTAGTTTAGCTGCTAAGTTTAAGTTAATATCCGGTTTGATATATCTCCTCTTTTCAACCAATTTAAAAAGACGCTTATCCATCAAATCTGTCAATTTCTGAATTGTGTCAGACGTTATCGTCTTACAAGAGTCTTCAGTATCCTCCCAGAGCTCATCTTTCGACGAGAACTGACGTCTTCGCACATTTACATTCTGCTTCAGGATGGACTGAAGTTCTTCAATTGTGTTTGAATCTAGAGAGAGACTGGGCAAAACCATCAACTTGTCATTGACTTATTTATTACTCATCAGGAAATTCACAGTTGCCTTAGTAG
>CANNZV010003712.1:41044-97091 GCA_947561585.1 Caprella mutica
CAGCATATAGCCTATGACAATTTTTTTGAAGTAGCGCTGTATCTCTGCTGCTACTTTCTGCTGGAGCGGCAGAGCCACTGCTTTTTTGAAAACGAAGCAGTAGCGGCAGCGCCGCTACATTTTATGCATGTAGCGGCAGGGGCAGCGCCGCTGCTTTTCAAAGTGGCGCAACCCACCTCTGCTCATGCTGTTATTATTAACTTATTAATGAAATTCTTTTTCATTCCTGCAATTCAAACAGAGGTATTTTTCCGATATTAGGCAACACTCTTCTATTCACTCCAGTTTGTGGCAATACTAAACTCATAACAAACATCGTGGTGGGGAGAAGTGTGATGAGTTGAATTACGTGAATGTTCAAGACTTAAAGTTAGTCAAACTAAAAGTACTAGCTACATAATAATGATAATATTGCTGTTTTGCATCTTCCCATCATTTAGTTAAAATATGCTGTAAGAATTAGATTGCTCAAATTATCTTTAGAACATTTATCAAGCATATCCATATCAATGAAGTTCAACTTTCGTGAGCCTTCTGTCTTCTGAGTTGCACTGTTGCAGTAGAGTAAATACCTCACTAATCGGCACCTTAAACGACCACGGTCCGTTGAATCTCCTTATAAACATGATATAGGATAAGTGTTGATCTATCGGTCACTTCAAAGTTCACCCTACTACTCTTTATTCACTCATTAAATCAAAACACAGAGCCTTGACTGAGGTCTGAGGCTTGACAATGTTTTGAAAATTGAAGAGTGTGGCCAGAATCCATTCTGGAAAAAGTGGTCTTTTTTGATGAATTCATTACTCTGTTGGAGTTCAGCAAACCTAAAAATACAGTAATAAATTAATGGGAATTGTATAGTAATAATCCACAGCATAATTCCAGTCTGGAAAACTGCTTAGGCAGGCTAACAAGTAACAGTTAGGCTTTTGGCAATTTTAAAAATAGTGGATTTCTCAGAGAACAATTTACCAGTTCCTTCAGTCTGGTCACAAACTAGCCATTAAAATGGCGAGTTTGGACATGCTTTATTACTTGGATTCCCGTTCTGTTCCAGTCTGTATTTCGTGGTAAATTCCACTGACATGTCGGTGGAAATTGGAATTTTTTCCCCTTTGAATATAAAATTCTGGCAAAGTCGGTGGATTTTTAGCTATTTATTCTTATGTTACCATTAATTTTCGGTGGATAAATTGGGAAAATGTTGGTGGATCAGCAAAAATACTGGAAATTTATGGTGGATTTTTCAGCTTTTTGAGAAAGTCAGTGGGATTTTGTGCACCAAATACAGACTGGGTTCTGTTAATGAGTAACTAAGTATTAGTAATTGCTCCTTCCACCACGGCTCACTTTATTTCCCACTGCTTGCAGTTTTTTCCCGCGGCTCGCATTTTTTATCCCACGGCTTGCATTTTTTATCCCACGGCTCTCATTTTTTATCCGACGGACGGCTCTCATTTTTTATCCCACGGACGGCTCGCATTTTTTAACCCCACGGCTCACATTTTTTAACCCCACGGCTCGCATTTTTTATCCCACGGCTCCAAGTAAAATAGTATGTCTCATATACTCGCCATTTGTCTCTCCAGCTGACCAGCTCTCTCCAAAATTCAACAAATTCTCTCCAAAATGATCAAATTTTCATAAATTCTCTCCAAAATATCATTGTAGCATAGGAGAAAAATAGATAAAACTTGCCATTTGCAATTGAAGGGCTCAAAATAACTGTCACAAACTCGCCATTAAAATGGCGAGTTTGGACATGCTTTATTACTTGGGCCTTGGCCACGGCTCGCATTTTTTATCCCACGACTCATATATGAATAATATGATATTCCCACGGCTCTTCAAATAACCTGTTGGTGAAATGGCGGCTCTTGGACAACAACTAGTGAAATCTGGTGTTAGCCCACCACCACTCTGGAAAATACCTTAGGCTAACAGATGAATTTTGTAGGCTAAATGCTGCAGATTGTAAAGTTCCTATTAATTTATAATATTACTGTATTTTAAGGTTTGCTAAACTCCAACAGAGTAATTAATCCATCAGAAATTAGAAAAGACCACTTTTTCCAGAGTGGCTGTTAGCCTACGGTATTTTCCAGAATGGGCCAGAATGTTCATTTAACAGATAAAATAATGACGATCGCACAAAGGTATCCATTTTCGATGTAAATATGTCAATATTATGACTTTCATTAATCATCAGAATTCACAACTTCGGTCTGATTTCATTTGAGAAATTCACATGGTCGGTCAGAACCAGACATTCCAGACTGGGAATTAAAGACATAGGAATTAAATAGAACTTGGACACAAGACTGTAGGAGCTAGTAAAGTGTTCTCCAAGAAATCTTCTATTTTGACGTCTGTTCTCAGTAAAATACATGTAATTATAAGAGGAAATTAAGGGTTGTTCGCACAGAAAATGTTGAAAATGTCCCATGTTCTGCAGACTGTCTTGGCGCAGGATTAATCCACAATTCCTGCTGTACTTTTCAGACTGGGATTTGGTCACCTTTTTTCGTTCCATCTAAAGTATGAATGGTTAATAATACCAATTAAATATTTTTTTTTATAGTTTATTTTCTATTATGAATCAACTAATAATAAGGTACCTACATGTTTTATATAAATAAACTCAATTAGGTATATAAAATGAATGATGAATAAAATTGTGTGGACACCAAAGTCACCAATCGTCATTCATCGCCAGATGGTATTTCATGGTAAATACCTCCGACAAGCCAAGTAATAAAGCATGTCCAAACTCGCTATTTTTTTAAAGCAAAAAATTAATGTAAATATAGGAATTAATTAAAATAAATTTCAGAGAGAATATCCCAAATATTTTCCATATTCTGCAGACTACCAGACCACTCTCAAGCACTCTGGAACTAAGAGATAAATCTTATATGCTAAATGCTGAGTATTTTAAAGTTCTCCTTGATATATTAATGTATTTTACCAAATTTCTCTCAAAAATTGTCAAATTATAAAATGATCTCAAATTCCTCAACCATGAAATACTGTCTGGTGACCATTTGCAATTAAAGGGCTCATATCTAGAAAAGCAAGCGTCTCAGCTGCGTCTGCACAAGTTCACAACAAATCTCATTAAAAACGTCTTTAAATGGCTTATTTTACGATTTTTCTATAATAGGGTTAACCTATCTCAAATTGGAGGTGGACTTAAAGCATGAAAATAACCCACAATGTTACCAGCCTGAAAAATATAGCAGATCACAGGATTTGAGGATTAATCCTGCGCCCAAGGCCAAGTCCTATTTATTATTTAGTTCCATGTTATTTGCTGTGCCTAAATCACAATTTCTGGGCAGACTCATGGCAGTGGCATAGCAGCAGATCGGGGCAGATTCACGGCAGTTGCTTAGCAGCAGATCGAGGCAGAATCACGGTAGTTGCATAGCAGATCGGGGCAGATTCACGGCATTTGCTTAGTTGCAAATCGGGACAGATTCAGGGCAGTTGCAGATCGGGGCAGATTCACGGAATTGCATAGCAGCAGATACAGGGCAGTTGCATAGCAGCAGGTTCATGGCAGTTGCATAGCAGCAGGTTCATGGCAGTTGCATAGCAGCAAGTTCACTATTCCGAACCTTGGTTACACAGAAACTGTGGTTCCTTTACTTAATCACTGGCAGACTATAGGAGTCTCGGGTATGAATATCACAGGTTTATTAATGAATAAGAGCTTTTTAACTTTACTAATAAATGTGCACAAGTCCACCCGTGAATTAAAATATTCCCCAGGTGTTCTTGCACATCTAGTAAATTGGTTATATCTCAATAATTTATAATTATTATTAAAATCATCTTACATGACATTAATCTACAGTAAATTATGCGTATCCATTGTAAATTGCAATCACAATAATTATCAACACTGCAGCGATGTTCGCGGAGATTTGATTCTAGTCCAAAATAATTGTTCTGCTATGAAAAACATAGGTCTCTTCTTGAACAATGAATATTTATATTTAATTTATTAAGATTTTCATGAAATTTATGGACTATTGGGTTTAAGAGCTGCTCTTTCCAATGGTGTTGTCTGATTTGAAATATTTTCACGCATTCGCTGTCAATGACCGATGATCAACTTCACCCAGAATTTTGAGGTACGCAAGGCCACCCGGCCTGACGCTAAACATTAATTTAGCTGTGGGAGATTCTGAATCTGCTTTTGAGAGTCAGAGGGCTGCTGTCTCAAATTGAAATCTCAGAGTCAGAAGTCACATCATGCAGAGTGGCTGGAATAAATGGCTATAAATCCACCAAATACCTAGCTAAAATATTATTTACAAAGGTGAACAAATTCCACCAACATATCTCAGACTCTATTTCATGGTAAATTCCACTGACTTGTAGGCAGAATTCTTTCCCCTTTGAAAATAATCTTCTAGCAAAGTCTGTGGATTTTTAGCTATTTATTCCTATGTTACCATTAATTTTTGGTGGCTAAATTGAAAACAGTGTTGGTGGATCAGACAAATTATCAGAAATTAATTGTTGGTGGATTTTTCAGTTTTTCAAAAGTCTGGAATTTTATGCACCAAATACAGACTGGATTATATCTATTGAATTTATCATGAAATAGAGTCTGGGAGAGGTGATGGGTCATATTTTTGCTGCGACCCGCTATGAGTGAAGCCTAAGAACACCCTCCGATTGTTGGTGTTGGGTTTGTTGGGGATTTTGGGAGAATCGTAACTACCCCTTCAATAGTCAACCGATTTGGTTGAAACAAACTTCAAATGATAGGCTGGCTTATTTGCTGCAATTTCCAGAAGAATATAAATTCAAAATAATAATTTTAAATGTCAAAATTTGATAAAATATAGTTGTACTTTTTTCCGATTTTGTCACTAAAATTGCTTCTTCTTCTTCAATAATGAATCGTTTTGGTTGAAACAAGCTTTAATATGTAGCCTGGTGTATTCACTACAATTTATTGAGAATAGAATTTTGTAAAGACTCATTCATTCTTCTTCCTGGATTAGGTAGTGATTTTTGGGATCTGGATTAGGAACAAGTGTGAGGATTGTTTGTACTACTGACGAATGGGTGCAATTTTCTCAGGATTGGGTGCTGTTCTCCGGATTGGGTTTGGAAATTTACTGTTGTAAGTTTTCCGCCAAACCTGAATTGCCAAATATTCGATTATTTGTATTATTTTTGAAGAAATGTAATAAAATTAACACATTGGAGCATAAGCATTTGGTGTAAATGGATGTTATTTATTGCTGCGACCCGCTAGGAGCGCAGCATAAGAACACCTGATTGTTGTCGTTGGTGATTTTGGGATAATCGTTACTACTCATTCAATATTGAACAGATTTGATTGAAACAAAATATAAGTGGTAGAGTGGCTTATTCACTTTCTGAGTAATGTAACTAACTAAAATAAATTTTAAATGTTAAAATTCAATTAAAGAAATAATTACATATAGATTTGTAATTTCATTTGATATTGACACAAAAGTTATTTCTTTTCTTTCTATAAAATTAATCTATTTGCTCGAAAATAGTTTTAATTGGTAGCCCGGTGCATTCACTAATATTTTTAGCAAGCATATTTTGCTAGTATAATCGTTAGTGTTGCAAAAAAACCTGTTTTATATATTTGATGTTTTTTTAAAAAGAAACAATGTTTTTTTTTAATAAAAAACAGAAATCAGTGTTTTTTTTTAGAAGGTGTTTTTTATAAATACATTAATTTTCCTTTGAAAATAATGCATATTGATCATGTAACTCAATAGTTTTAATCAAACGCATCATTTTATGACCTATTAGTTACTAAATATGTCCTTACTACTTTGTAAACATCATAAAACATGGTTAGAAGCAACACAAAGGAGACAGAAACTGAAGCAGTTCAGTACTGGTATGCAGCCTGTACAGTACAAGTAGCAAGCCAGTGTTTTTGCTTTCAACTGTTTTGTAAAAGGTTTCTCTCCATCAAGGTTGCTATTTTATTACGGATATCTAAAATTTGTTGATCTGTGTTATCAACCTGGAGCATTGTTAACGATGGGAACAATTCTTCTTTTTTTTCCCTCATTTTATGGAGTCTGGCCAGAATACTACTTTGCTCTGCTGTTTTATCATTAAAAGCACTAGGAATATTGACTGAAACAGGTCCAGGATTTTGTTCAGAGTTGGAGTCCTGCAACTGTCTACTTTTGTACCTGATATAATGGTAGTGAAGATCTGAGATGGAAGTTCTTAATCGAAATCTACTACTTCAGGAGTAACATGTAAGGCTCCATCTAAATCAATATTTTGTGATTGTATTTGATTCTGAAGTTTGAGAACATTCGCATTTTTTTAAGAAATGGATGTTAAGACTTGTCTCTCCAAAAGAACTTGACTCAAATCTGTGTGTTACTTGTGCAGATGAGGCTTCATTTATGTTCTTGCCTGTCTTTTCTTTGTTTTAAGTATTTTGACTTTCACTTCACAATTATTACAAAGTCTTTCAGTGAATTTGTTTCTTCCATTTATCTAAATTCTTGGTTTGATTTGTTGAAGTCTGCAGTGCAGGTTAGCTGTGTGCGTCTTTTCATGAGGAATAACAAGGCTTTCTTTTGAATTCTCACTCAATTTTGCCTACTTATATCAAGTTGTCTGACAAATTTAATTAATGTCGCAGACATCATTCTAATTTCACCATTACATAAATCTTTCCTGATGATAGCAAAACGTGTTGCCAATAAATCACTTCAACTACCAATTTAGAATCTGAAGTAATATTTGCAAGATATAAGTGTGAAATTTTCAATACTGAGCTTAAACTTATTTCTCTGTTTATTGTCTGTTCTTTGATTCTTAGCATTCTTTACAGCTATGAACAGATTGAATCCATTATCCTCAACAACAGCTTTTGAGCTTGATTCAATCCAACTTTAAATAGTTTAATTAAATGTTCATCAATTGATCTTCAATTGGTGAAATTGATCCAAAAGTATCTTCAACTCCTGGTGAAGAAGCTTGATAGGTATATATCTATTTTAAACCAACTCCAAGATAAAAGGTAAATGAATCACTATTGTCATGATTATGAAAAAATCATGAAATTATGGCAAAGTGCACTAACAAATTATTGAGCAAACAATCATAGACACTTATGTAAATTTTGACTAAAAACACTTGGAAAATGATTGTTATGAATATATATAGAGCAATCTTATTACTCTTGTTTAATATTAAAACAAAAAGGTTTTCTAGAGAAGAAAACAGTGTATTTATAAAATAAAACAGTATTTCCAATAAAAAACACTTTTTATTCTGTTTTTTATTGGGTGATGTTTTTTTAAATAAAAAAACATGTTATAAACAAAAAAACAAATGTGTTTTTTTAATGGTTGCATCACTAATAATCGTCATATAATAGTCAAAAATTAAAATTCTGTGTGGACTTGTTTTGCACTTGCTGGCACATATTAAAGTTAGTTCTTTATCTTATATAATGAACTGATTCGATTGAAACAAATTTCTAATGGTAGTTTTATATGATCTTTTCAGAAGGTAGGAAAGTGAACTACGAAATTTTCATTGACTGCGTGATTTTTCTGTGCCCTTGACAAATTTTCCATAGTCGTAGCACTCCCTCGGGAGTATCATCCGGGTTGTTATGTCTTGTTTTACTTGGATTGTCAGGATTGCATAATGTCAATGTGTCTCCTAGACGAGTGGTTCTTAAAGTTGGGTGCCCGGCACCCCTTTGGTGCATGGATTGTGTATAGGGGGTGCATGGAATTGCTGTTGTAACTTATAACTTTAAAAGCTCGATGGTTGTTGTTATATCATAATTGTAGATTTTCAATCTATTTCAATGCACTACAATGCTCAGGGGGTGCCTGAAAAAAGCAAGGGGTGCGTGGGAAAAATACTTTATGAACCACTGTCCTTAGACTGTATTTGGTGCTAATTTAAAAAACTTGTCAGTTTCCACCTTGAAAATAAGAGATACACCTGGTCACTTGAATTCCATACTGGGAACTGCCTGCTAACAGGATAATTAGTAATTTATCATATATATTATTGTATTTACATTTTATTTTGTGAGAGCAGACAGCATTTTCTTGAAAGTTAATCATACATTTTATACATGGCTACTGGTAATTTAAAACTTTTTTAAAGAAATAATTCTTATGCTTGAGAAAAAAAATATTCATTTTATGAAATCAATTTTTTTTGCAGATACTAGTAATAGTTAGATATATTTAAACTGTGTGATGTCATATGACTCTCATTCCTCACACAATGAGGAAGCACCAAATGAGAATTCCACCTCATTTGACTCCTCTGACAATCCTCCAAATTCAAATGCTGCCAACCAACCCTTCACAAACCACCAGGAATCACTATGGGTGAACAGTCTCCTGCAGAGGCTAGATAGTGGCCACAATAATGGTGACCAAGAGCTTTCCTTCTTTGACAATGGTATGAGACACCCACCTATTGCACCTACTGCTGATGCTATAAATCAGCTCTATTTACAACTATAGCTCCAGCAGCAGCAACAGCAACTTCTCCTACAGCAGCAACAATATTATCAACAGCAGCAGCAAAATTTAATGCAACCACCAATAACCAACCAGAACTCTCCCTACAATTATCACACATCTGATCCTCGATTTGGAACACCTCATCAAATGAACAGTCCGTTGTTGTTAAGTCAGCAGAACCCTCAACCACCTCCTGAAATTGAATCTCCATATACTCATTTCAACACTTCAAATAATGCCTTTCCTGATAGATCAAATAGTGACCTGGTATTGAGGATGAATAACTTTGCTTCCTATCTCGGTGGACTGCCTAGTGTCTCGAATTTAAATTATATTGATCCATCTGCTTACCAAAATATATATCAACAACAACAAGTTTCTCAGCCTTACCCTCATCTGCAAAATACTGGCAGGAACAACACAAATATGGATGCAATGAAGAATCTCATTGAGAACTCGAACTCTTCCCAGATATTTCAGGATGCATCAGCCACTCCTACAACTATTAATCAACATCCTTCAGAAACTGTCTATTCCAACCAAGAAGCACCTAATTTCAATTTGGATGAATATCACAGAGCACCAGGAACTCCAATATCTTACACCCCTCCTCCTCCACACAATCCAGATAATTATAAAGAGGAATCTAGTAGAAAGAGTAAAAGTAAAAAAGGCAAGAAGAACAAGGGGCCTGACAATGAAAAAGAAACTAGTGATGCATCTCAAAGTGTTCTGGAAACTAGTTCTGATAGTTTCTCTTTCTATTCTGCTGATGGATTGAAAACTTCAATCACTGACATCATTTCCATAAACTCCTCCTCCGATTCAACTGCTTTCAAGTCTGCTGAAAAGAACTCCTGCAAGAAGAGTACTACTATCACAAAATCAGAAGAAACCTCTTCAGAATCAACTAAAACACCTCTATCTCCAAGGTTGTCATACTCAGATGTGCTCAACAGCTCACAGAAAAACACTAACAAAGGTGTAAACTCCAATCAATCTGATGGCATGGAAAATCTAGATGGTAATCAGAAAGTGAACACCTCTCACAATTTTGTTAAGAAAGATATCAAAAAAGTTTCTGGAAGTAGCAACGTGGGATCCCCAAGAAGTAAAATGAAACAGTTACCCAAGGCTACAGACCCGTTTGTCTCTAAAGTAGGTCTGGATGTGTTCAATTCACTGACAGAGGAGGAATTAGCTGCCACTTGTCGTATTCAGAGCATCAACTTGGAGCCTTACGAATACAAGTTCAGGGAGAAAGGATCAGACGTCAATGATGCCAATGCAACCAACTTCAATGAGAAGTTTGAAGACCATAATGTGCCAAGCAGTTTACCCTCCTCCCCCCATCAAAGCAAGAAGAAGAACGAGAACATTCTGAATAACAATAAAGTTACATCAACTGCCAAGTCAGATTTGAAGTGAGTTCCATTGGAGTTAACTCAATATTTAGCTATTCAAATTGCCTTTTTTCTACTTATAAATTGAAAAATTTATCTTTAGTTTTTGTGTTTATGCATTGAAATATCTCTAAATTTTATTTTAGGGACTCTGAATTCATCAACAATGATTTGTCTGAAGATAGAGCAAGTCAGAGTTCTACTGAGAAAGATGGTGATGGTCAAGAAAAAACTTCTGGTTCTAACACTGAAGAGGGTATGCTACTAAATAATATCTTGTAAATAGAGTAGAGATATCCATAGAGCTATAAAGTTGACTCAGATGACTTCTATTAGTTTTATAGTTAACTGCAAAATATTTCAATGTTTTCGAGTTAGAAATAAAAATTGCCTAATATGTGCTTGTTATAGAAGTAGCTTCGCTAAATTTGTTATGAAGAATTTGAATTTTAAATATCTACTAAAGCATAAAAATAAGTCTTGATGGCAGCTTCAGTTGAAGCTACCTTATTCTTATGATCTTATCTATACTCATCACTTTGTTATTAAATAAGGTGTATTTTTGTTGCAGAGAACTCCACTGCTTCTCTATCAGAATCTGCCTCGCATGGCAAGAGCCCAAGCTCTGGTGTAAAATCTTCATCAGGTACCTAATTGCTATCTGACTTTCATTTATTAATATTGATAGCTACTTCTCAGAGAGAGTCATGGGGGGGCCATAGAAGATTGAGATAGAGCCGCACTCCATCTTTGATTACTTCAAAAGCTAGCTAGGGTCTAATTTGAACTTCTATAATAAAATTTTGCTTGATATTGATTGCTCTGAATATTGTCAGAGCAATGTGCTTTGCTCCTGAAAATGCTCTCTAAAGACTTTACTCCTTCCCTCACAGCTGCTACTCTGAGGTCCCGTAACACCAACACCTCCACGGTTGGGGGCAAGTCAGGACGTAACAAGGCGACTAAGCTGAGGAGGAGAAGCAGTAGTGTTTCCAGGAGTAGAAGTGGTGAGAGTAGTTACGGTCTGCTGAATAACGTGCTAGGTGCACGTCATGTCAATTTGATGTTCGCTATTAGGTAGCTGCGGTCAAATATAATGATTTTAAATAATTTATGGTTTCCTAATTTCACATATACTGAAAAAACTTTTTAAATTGTAATTTTGAAGATATTATCTATTCACAATTGTTTGGTTGAAATTATTTATTACTTCAATAGCTATAGCCTCTTCCGTTAACGACTTCATTCTAAAGCATATCAAACAATCATCTTTCACTGTATAAAAGTGTAGCTAATACCTTTATTTTGAGTCAAGTAGCCGAAATGATGGTTGATTCGTTCCACAGCGGAGTGGCAAGAACAGGTGCAGACCATTCTTCACATCATTCTGACGTACCTCATGCTGGCAGCGAAGTGGTTTTACGAACTGGTGTTTGATGTTGTTTTCATGAGTAGCAGACTGGGTGTGGAGGTCTGGCGTAGTTCTTACCAGTTCGTCACTGTTAATTCTACACTCTTCTATGACTGGCTACAGGAAATCGGTCACCACTATTATGAACGTTTTATGAACTACTGGATACCTGAACGTGAGTGGAATTTATATTATTTAACACTTTAATAGGTAGGTATTGCATTAAAAGTAACTTGGATTAAAATATTCAACTACCCAAATGCGTTAAAAATAGCAATCTTTTATAACGTAGCTACAACACAAGTTTTTCATAAGTAGGTATCGTATAACGTGATTTCACAAGATGTCATTTAACCATCTAAATAGCTACCATGAAAGTAAATACTGTGAACCCATCTATTTAGCAAACAGCATGAGAAAAAAATTTAGCTACTCACAATACCTAACTAGTGCACAAAACATCACAAATGTTAAAAGCTCCCTATTTGACATCCTACCGCATTTGGAATAAGTATAGCTAGTAAATAAAAACAGATGGATAATTTTCTCTTCAATGAATGATTTCATCACTCTTCTGCAGGTGAGAATCAGTTTTTTGTTCTGGAAGAGCTGAAGTTCCTGACGGAGTCCATAGCCTTGCCTCAGACTGGTGATGAGGCGATGAAGAGACTCATTGGTAACAAAGCTACTGACTACTACAGTGTCCTGGGAGTGACTCCTAACGCCCCCATGGAGGAGATTAGAAGGTAAACAACCTTAAAAACATCATTAGGGCAAGTTCTTAATTATCGGTCAGTTCTCCATTTTCGGACATGTAAGAAAAAATGATATAATAATAATTATTTAATTTTTATTGGTATCAGGTATCATGGAGACCAATAAAATTAAATAATTATTATTATATCGTCTTTTCTTACGTGTCCGAAAATGGGGAACTGACCGATAATTAAGAGCTTACCCTAATCTGTTTTTCATGCAGTGCTTGCTCTATCCTTTCACAATTGCTATTAATCTAGTTGACTATTTTTTTTACCATGCTAACATGTTTCCTAGAGAGCTCTTTGGTTTGTTAGATTCTTTTATTTATTGATTTAATCTTTGAATAAGTTAACTGTTGTTCAAAAATGATGTTATTCACAGTTTACTGGAATAGAATAGGTTTGATTTTGCTAATATTATATAGCAATTTACTGTAGTTACATTATGTTTTTCCTTAATTGATCAGGTACTACAAGAAACAAGCAATTCTGGTTCATCCTGACAAGAACAAAACTCCCGGAGCTGACGAAGCTTTCAAGATTCTCTCGCATGCTTTTGATACTATCGGTGATGAGGTGTGTAGCTATTTGTACGTTAGGGAAGAGTATTTATTTTCCTGTAACAGTGTATGTAGTTCAATGTTTATTCATAGTTACATGGAGAATTTAGCATTCCTCACTTCACTAGCTTTTGAAGCATAAATAGTAATGGTATGCTGTTAATCTCACAGGGGAACAGGGCAAAGTATGACGAAACTATAGCTGCTACCGAATTTGAAAAGGTTTACAGTAACATTGTCCTGAACTTGATGACGGAACTCTCCAAGAAGATCTACCTCGCTACCAACATGATCAGGTGTACCAACTGCAACGGCAGACACTTCAGGAAGATGTGCAAGGACAGAAAGCTCTACTCTGCCAGATATTGCAGTAGTTGTAATATACGACATGCTGCCAAGGAGGTGAGGAGTTGGACGGTTCTTTTCTTGGTGCTTAGATGCCCAAAAATAACTTGGTTGTTGCTTAACTGTTCTTTAGGGTTAAATCTGTTGGATATTTACGGATGGTCGGACAATCCATTTAGCTATTGGATTTTTTATACATTTATATATTTGATTAATTAAAAAATAGCCTATTGTCTTATTATTTTATAAATAAATAATATTTATTGAAAACACACAATTATAGCTACATCAATAAACAACCAGTTAAAATAAATACAAGTTTATTCAACAAAATAAAAGTTATGTGTTTAAATTTGACTTTTTAAATTCTATCAGGGAGACATTTGGTCGGAGAGTAAATTCCGCAGTTGGTTCGTAACGTACTACTCGTGTATGGACGGGGCAGTTTACGATATCACGGAGTGGGCTCGGTGTCAGGCTAAGAATCTGGAGCACCTCAGACCTAATGTACATGACGTGCAGTACAGGATATCTCAGAAGGATAAGGAGCAGCAGAAGGAGCAACAAATGCCCTCCAAGAGGAGACTGAAGGAGCTCAGGAAGGAGAGTCAATGTAACATTCCAACGTGAGTGAGTTAATCCTGGCAAAGATGAGCTATTTTCGGTAACGTCAGAGATGGCAGGCTCCAAGTGATTCCAAATTTTACACGGATAATTGTTAACTACCTAGTAGCTACCTGAAGGTGAAATATTCTTGTGGTCATTTTCTTCCTATGATTGCTTCTCCTTAATCCCTTGTATTCAATTTTTTTTCTGAATCTGCAGTCATAACATCTTCTAAGAATTCAACTTTGGAAACAATTATTTGAATGATTTACGTATTTAACTTTTCAACGCAGGGATCCAGGCGTAGAGATGATGAACAAAATGTACCCCAACCTCGGGCAAGGGAGCAAATCCCCCCAGTGCTCCCCATCTCACTCCTGCCACCACCATCACCACCCCTCTTCCAGTTCTCTACCCTCTGACTTCCCTTCCACCGGGGGGAAGAAATCAAAGGGCAAGAACAGACGCTGAGACGTTCTCCTTTTCTCTTAAGTTGAACAGATTGTGTTGGTGTTTTAATGGAGAAATGTTCTGATTTGAGCCTTAATTTAAGTAAATCGATATTAATTAATTTGGGATCAGCCAAATATTTGTTTTGACTCGTAATAAAATTTATTAGCGACGTTTGATATGCAAATAAATGTGTTGAAAATAGTTGATGTCTTTGTACTGTTTATAGAGATAGCTAAAGACTGTGAATTGTTTTAATGTTTGCCAAACACAAACTTATAGCTAGGTTAGCTTGGCTTACTTCCTCTGTATAACTTTGGAATCCCTTTATTTTTGTGTTAGGGTAAAGGGACATTCTCCAGATGCTAACTAAATAGCTACTGGGTGAAATTTTAATAGGATAATTATAAAAAAAAATTGCATTAAAATATTTCATTGTGAAGAGAAAAAGAGGAAAAATGTAACTGGTTATTGGTTGGTATCCACGGTACCTGTTTGTATCATGGATACCTATTAAATTAAATTTGTTCTTGTTTTCACTACAATGAATGTATTTTGATGTGATTTTTCAATAATAATCCTATTGAAATTTTGACCATTATCTAAATTGCATCTAGTAGTTGTCCCTTTGCCCTATATGATGATTAGTGAGAGAGACTTAACCTCAAGTGATATGGATTTACCTTTAGATTTAAGAACAAAATGCGCTGTCTGAACTATGGATAATCTAGCTTACAATCGGTATTTTAAGGTGTACTTCCTTGCGCTTTTTCTTTCATTTTTCCTAGAGTTTCATACACACGAAGAAATGGAAGAAATTTCTCTGTGTGTAGGTGACTGTAGTAACGTGTATGAGGTGCCTGAGGTGTTAATTACAAGGGACTTTTAAATAGAAGCCTGCCTTATATATCTCACAATATTTCACCATACCTCGAACAATTTCCATTTTTAGCGATCGTTATTTTACTTAAGGTTTGATGTATAGTTTTGGGTCTTCTTTTGCATAATTTGGGGACGTTTCATTCCTGTTTTTTCTAGACGTCTTTTGGCTTCTAAAAACGAATGTTATTTTAATTCCATGGAAGATGTAATAAATATGTTATTTGTCGATAAGAGTTTTTATTGCTAATTAATATGCAATATATTTCCTAATCATTTATTGTTATTAATTAATTAACCGTTCTGTTCTAACTAGGGTAAGGTACGTTATTCTGACCGTTACGCAATTTCGTACATTTGTTACTGATGATAATCTGGGCAGATTTATCGAATATGTAATTGTTGGTTTATATTTTCATCGCTTTAACTACAAACCAACTGAAAAAATAAATATTGCGTTAAAAAATATTATGAAGTTAAAATTTGAATATCGATAACATAATTTTATGAGCACTTTGCGTACTTAAATTTGAAGAAATTAAACTGTTTAGTGTTAGCTGTGGAGAATTAATTACACAGTGACACTGAAGAGTTAATGTGTGATGGGGCTTAAGTGACACATGTTCGAATTTCCCTAAAGGTCGGAATAACGTCACTCGACTGCTGTTGCTTTCTGTTTCTTCGCTTTGCTTTGGGTACATTGGATAAAAGTTAAATCATTTGCTTTTTTGCAGTCAGTTGCCTTTGAAATTACCTCATGAGGTTTAAATCAGTTTTGTTTTTTATTGGTTCCTGTCTAGGTACCACATAGATATTTCTATCCAGTGTACCACGGGTCTCTTCCTTCACTTTAGATGAATCTGGTGAATTTTGACCTCTGGTTGACTTCTTGACTTCTGGTTGATTTTGACTTCTGGTTGATTTTGACTTCTGGTTGATTTTGACTCCTGGTTGATTTTGACTCCTGGTTGACTTCGACTTCTGGTTGACTTCGACTTCTGGTTGACTTCGACCTCTGGTTGATTTTTTGACCTTTGGTTGATTTTTTGACCTTTGGTTGATTTTTTGACCTTTGGTTGATTTTTTGACCTCTGGTTGATTTTTTGACCTCTGGTTGATTTTTTGACCTCTGGTTGATATTTTGACCTCTGGTTGATATTTTGACCTCTGGTTGATATTTTGACCTCTGGTTGATATTTTGACCTCTGGTTGATATTTTGACCTCTGGTTGATATTTTGACTTCTGGTTGATATTTTGAACTCTGGTTGATTTTCACCTCTGGCTAAAGTGACTGGATATTTTCAAGTTGCTGTCGATGTATTTTGCTCTTAATTTTGAAATATTTCAAATTTAGCTTTAGTTAATTGTTCTCTTTTGTTTTTATTTTATTTACTTGTTTCATAAGAATATCAAAAGGGGGTTTAATTTAAGTTTATTTTTTATTTTTATTATGGCTTGATCACTACTAGGATATTACTATATACTTTATTTTCATGTCATTGTGTTTGAATACAACATAATAATAAAAAGGCTTTTCATTATACCATTAAAATAGAAATACATTAGTTTGTTATAGGTTGGATATAGGGTAAGTTCTCAGTTATCGGACAGTTCCACATTTTCGTACACGTAAAATAAATATTCAATTATTATTATTATAAAACTTTCCTATTAATTGGTATCCATGATACCTGCAGGTATCATGGATACCTGTTCAAGTTGAAAATAAAAATAATTGTTTTTTGTTCGATCGAAATATTAGAACTGTCCGATAATTCGTAACTCACCCTAATTCCAAGTTTATATCCTATTAAAAGTTTAAAACCCTTCAAAACATCAGAGCTCCTTCTCTCCAAACTGCTTATACTGTGGAGGTAGGATTACTCTACTTGGTTTCCTCAGTCCCGGTGGGTCACTGTTGGGGGTATTAGACACCAGCTGCTGGTACATCCCCTTCAGGAGATTGCTCTGGGTGTAGAAGGTGTAGGGGTTGTCAAAGTCTCTGCAGGTCTCTAGGAACTTTGGGTACAGGAGGGGCAGTTTCGAGTGGTCCACAGTAGGGAAAAGATGGTGGAGCGCATGGTCCCCGAATGTGGTGCTAACCAGGAACAGGGACCCTGTGGTTTCTACCCTGTAATGGATTCAATGGGTCACTAATGATAGAGCGAGATATAATTTGGATAAATTTCACTTGGTGAGATTATGGTATTTATGTTCCCTTTCTATTTTATTTGCTTATTTTCCCTGAAATAAAACTTACTTTCCTAGTGCAAATTTTGAATACCGGAGGAAAATAAGTTTTTTTTTCAATCAACTTCAGTGCGTTCAAAACTCTTATCTATGGCACTTTCTACCACTCTAAATGATTCTGAATTTCTGATGTCATGCAACTTTTCATTTAGGAATTATAATTTTTGAACGCAATTGGCTACAGTGTCTTATTTAAGTCGATCATAGTAATTATATGAAGTGATATTGTAGTTTTTATTATGCCTAATTTCACTGTGAGGTACAATTTTTAAAAAGTTTGAAATAACTTTTTTGATATCCTAAATCACAACGATGGAATCAATCTATCCCTAATGCCCTATGCATTCACTTACCTGTCCCTAACACAGTCCAGCTGCAGCAGTCCCCAGTCTGTGTCTTCTCTTGGTGTGTCGAAAGCGTGCAGTGCCTCAGGGTGGTGGTGGCTCCCTATCAGACTGAGGTATGCGAACCAGAAGCAAGAGGCTGACGTCATCAGGAACCACAACCTAGAAAACAGTGGCTTAGAGGGTTGGGAAAACAGTAATACGAATTTTTTTTAGCTGTTTATAATATCCTGAACTCGAATAGTTATATTTACTTTAGTTTTAAATGGACCATGTTTAAAAGAATGTCAATTAATTTGGCTTATATTTTCTAGAACCAAAATTCAGATGTCTGATTGGTCTACAGTTTGTCAACTTCTGAAATATGAGCATTATGATTTCTTACTGATGAAACCAGGACTATTTTCTATGTTACCTTCAATTATATCACAATGGTTAAAGAAAAGGTATGAAAACTATTTACGAATTACTTGAATCCAATTCCCAAGCTTCCTGAAAGGTACATCATAACCGCCATTTGAATAAACGGCAGAAAGTTTTCTGGTGAAGGTTTCCTACGTCCCACTGTGAATGTGTAGATCTTTTTTATCGCCTCTATTTGAAAGGCAAAGAAAAGCATTCCGTGGAAGAGGATAGGCATGGCGAGTCTCACGAAGAGGTTCTTTCGAGGGTTTGGTAGAAAGTGGGCGAAAGGTTCTGCCACGGAGATCTCAAAGTCGTAGAGTGTGTTCGTGAAGAGGTGATGGGAGATGGCGTGCGTGATGCGCCAGTCTTTGGAAGACAAAGTGGATAGATCGAAATAGTACATTCTGAAGTTATCGGCCTGGTGGAAGAAATTGTGAGCCATTCCCATAACCATTCCTAGGAATAGACCTGCAATTTAAGAATGATAAATAACTACTTTGATGGACGTTTGCTACAGGAGTTGGATAATAATTTTACTTGTTACGATATTTAATGTTTCATGACGAATACCTGCTAGAGTAACTAGTGCGAATGATTGTAAGTAAGCGGCAGTTAGCATAGTTAGTATGAATACCAATACCATGGAGTCCTGCATTACTATCATCTTCAGACTTGGTCCCGTTCCTTCCTTGGCGATAATCGGCCACACCTACGAGGAATGGAAAAATCGACCAAACCTACAATTGTTATTTTATTTGAATATTCTTTAAGATACTTCAAATAAAATTATATAATCCAAGTTATATATACAGTAGATGAACAAACAAGAGAAACAACTGTTCTATAGGTGTTCATTGAGCACTGCTGTGATATTAGCTTTAAGAGCAATAGTCTTGTGATTTTCTCTGATTTGCCATTTTATAAAGTAAGATCCAATTTAACTAATCAAAAAAGAACTAAAAATACGGTTATTGTAAATATACAAGTAAACGATTTTCCAAATAAAAAACTAATCTAAAATATGAGAAGCTTTGCTCGTCTAGGACTCTAGACCCTAAAATATGTTCAAAAGATGATGCCAAAATATTAGGTGATTCCACTTTTTTTGACCATTCCCTGAATATGAAATAAATATAGGACATATATCAAAAATATTTCAGTTTTTTGTACCTTTCTTTTGAGTGTTCTGTAGAAACCATCTTCTCTGAATGTGTAAGGAGAGTTTCGTCTAGAAGTAGCATCTTTGACGAAGTATTTGGGTAAGAGCTTTTCGACAGAGGGATTCAAGTGTGACGATTCGAACGCTTCTGTCACGTCTGTGCCTTTGGTGGATTCGATCCAAAACTTCCCTAGGTTGATTAAATGATGAGAAATAAGTTTATCTTCTGTCCAAACAGATATGAACCAATGTTTCATGGTAGGATAATATCTAATCATATTTACAGTAAGGAACTAATTGACTTTGTATCATTGTTACTTTTATGAAGATAGTCATTGAAAGAGTTATTACCACAATACTCTCTTGAGTTTTCATGTCGAACCTAAGATAAATTTCGAATACCTAGGTATGATAACTCACCACCAGGATGTCTACTCGCAAACTCCGTCAGGTCGTATATTTTGTCATGTATTCTCCATAGTTCACCAACATCGTCATCTATTTTCTTGCCCTCTAACCAAGTGGCCGCGTCTTTCACGATCACGTCTCTTTTGCTCGGATACGGACACGCGAACGAAACGGACGAACTGTTCGTACTCATTGCTCGTAGAGAACTAATTACGATATTAGTTACTTATAGCTGATTCACTCATGATATTATATAATTCAACTAACACTTGTTTATATCAAATCTAGTTATGAATTCAAATCATGTTTGTGTGACAAGCATATCAATTATTACTTACCTATTAGTTATTTTGAACAATTTTTATCTATTTTATTCATTTCTTTTCAGTGTATTAACAAAGTGGAGTAAATCACAGTAACCAACAACCCACATCAGCTTTACTAGAACACGAGTGTCATTCACTTGTATTTTGTGAGCGCAATACTCTATGTGAATAGACTGAGAACGGTTACGACAATAGAGCCTATTTCCGTTGTGACGTCATCAGAACAACACACTCTTATTCGCATTTAGAATCTTAGAAGCTTCTAAAATTCAATCAGCCGCTTTATTCGATCCTCTTACAATAACTAACAGATATCAATGAATTGACTTAATTAAATCACGTTGCATTGGTTTATTTAGTATAATTGCTCTGATGACGTCACGTAGTGTTGTCTACCATTACATTACGTTACTATCTTTATAATAACTGCTAATCATTTGAGGGTCACATTACACATGTTACACACTATGTACACACCAAGATAACACGTACTATGTATACATGATTTAGTGTATTAATACTATTATTAAACATTTACTATACTTTAAGGTATTTTGTTTCACTGTGGAATTCAACATTTAGTCCTAGTTTTCCTCTACTTTGTTTACTTAACTGTTATCAGTGATCGATATTTCAATCTTATCGATCCGATATCATATCTATTGGGATCATTATGAATGCATATATTAGGATATGCATATTATTATTATTGAGGTGAAGAAAGTGGTCTTAGAATATTAATAAATTTTAAATATTTTTTTAACTATTTTGTACAGATTTAATTTTTAAAATAATTTCTTCATGAAAATTATGTACGATACCTACTACATGTTTTTGAGAAAATATTTAGTTTTGATGAATGTCATTTTACAGAAGCGTTGTAGAGACTGTTTCCAATGTAACAATCAATAAAAACTCTTCATTTTCCTCCTAGATCTATGAGTAAAGAGCATTGATGATTAGTACATTGGAAATAGTGGTATCAATTTTATTTTTCTTCTTTTACGAAGTCTTTTGTTTTTCACTGATTCAGTATAATTTTATATATTCTTCTCTTTACTAATGTATTATAATTAAAGAAAATCACATTATTTTATATTCAACTTACCTCTTTCTTTCTAACTTTATTGTTCTCATTTAACATTTATTTGTCATTTTCTATCGCCTACTCCGTCATATAAGCTACTGTTGAATGTTCTTGACATGGTCAAACAATAATTACATATTTAACTAATAACGAATTACTGTTTACATTATTGTGCACAATGATAAAGCAATAAGATTACCGCTCAGTCATTTACTTGATTCTAAGCTGTTTTGTTTACTCAATAAATAAAATACAGGCTAGCATTATTGAAATATTCTGTTACTACACCGGTGACAGTATTTCTATATGTGTCAAATTTAAAAGGTTTTGGTTCATGCAAGTCACTTTATTATAGGATTTTCGATCATATTAAAAAAATATATAAAAAATCTCGTTTAACTATTATTTTTCCTATATGTGTTTTTTATATGTTTGAAATTATATACTATATTTTTTGCTATATATTCGTAATTATGGAACCGTCCCATAACTCGGAACTTATCTAATTGACGCCATTTGTACGTAATTATAGAAAGGGGACCGAAACATTTCATAAAAAAGTAACAATAATATAATGTTTATTTTCGAATTAAAAATATTCATTATTCGAATCGTGATGACTAATCGATATCCTTTTATTGTATTTACATATATCTAATTTTCATGTGAAATATTTTCACGTGATATGAAGATGTACAACAC
This sequence comes from Caprella mutica, assembly GCA_947561585.1. NCBI lineage: Eukaryota > Metazoa > Arthropoda > Malacostraca > Amphipoda > Caprellidae > Caprella > Caprella mutica. The sequence continues at coordinate 62,673 of CANNZV010003712.1, forward strand.
ATGATATGTCATGAAATATTTCGCCTGAAAAATAGGACTTATAATAGTAAACATAAGTTTGATCTATTAGCAAATAAATGGTGCTGTTTGCATTATTTCTCGATATAATATAACCTTGAATATATTCAATCTGCTGACCAATAAATTATTTCATTTTTTTTAATTAAGAATATTTCACGCCAAAAGAATATTTCTTTGCGCTTAATTCTTTCAATGAATTGTAAGAGTCTCGTGAAAAAGTTGTACGTTTTATTAATAGATGGTGTTTCCTCAAATTAATTTAACTTTTTCTTTAATAGTCGTTGTTGCGTGTAAATTAAAAAAAAGGTTTATCTTATGACAAAATTAGGATCATGTAAAGATCATGCACACCAGATGTCATTGGGGTGCATGATCTTTACAAGCTTTTTACTGGGGTGCATGATCTTTACAAGCTTTTCACTGGGGTGCATGATCTTAACAAGCTTTTTACTGGGGTGCATGATCTTTACAAGCTTTTTACTGGGGTACATGATCTTTACAAGCTTTTTACTGGGGTGCATGATCTTAACAAGCTTTTTACTGGGGGTGCATGATCTTAACAAGCTTTTTACTGGGGGTGCATGATCTTAACAAGCTTTTTACTGAGGGGTGCATGATCTTAACAAGCTTTTTACTGTGGTGCATGATCTTAACAAGCTTTTTACTGAGGGGTGCATGATCTTAACAAGCTTTTTACTGGGGGGTGCATGATCTTAACAAGCTTTTTACTGGGGGGTGCATGATCTTAACAAGCTTTTTACTGAGGGGTGCATGATCTTGACAAGCTTTTTACTGTGGTGCATGATCTTTACAAGCTTTTTACTGGGGTGCATGATCTTTACAAGCTTTTTACTGGGGTGCATGATCTTTACAAGCTTTTTACTGGGGTGCATGATCTTAACAAGCTTTTTACTGGGGGGTGCATGATCTTAACAAGCTTTTTACTGAGGGGTGCATGATCTTAACAAGCTTTTTACTGGGGTGCATGATCTTAACAAGCTTTTTACTGAGGAGTGCATGATCTTTACAAGCTTTTTACTGGGGTGCATGATCTTAACAAGCTTTTTACTGAGGGGTGCATGATCTTAACAAGCTTTTTACTGGGGTGCATGATCTTAACAAGCTTTTTACTGAGGGGTGCATGATCTTAACAAGCTTTTCACTGGGGTGCATGATCTTTACAAGCTTTTTACTGGGGTGCATGATCTTAACAAGCTTTTTACTGGGGTGCATGATCTTAACAAGCTTTTTACTGGGGGGTGCATGATCTTAACAAGCTTTTTACTGGGGTGCATGATTTTAACAAGCTTTTTACTGTGGTGCATGATCTTAACAAGCTTTTTACTGGGGTGCATGATCTTAACAAGCTTTTTACTGGGGTGCATGATCTTTACAAGCTCTTTACTGGGGTGTACGATCTTTACAAGCTCTTTACTGGGGTGCATGATCTTTACAAGGTTTTACTGGGGTGCATGATCTTTACAAGGTTTTACTGGGGTGCATGATCTTTACAAAATCCCAAAATTGATTATGATGATTCTATTATAGCACGCACCTACCCTATAAAATTTGCATACGAAATATTTTAGCATAATAGGTCAAATAAACAGTAATTAGTTGATGTAATGATATATTTTGGCTGAAATCACTTCACTTCCAGAGAAAATATTATCAATTTATTGTTTTGATTTTACAAATCATTAACACTCTTAGTCATTAATATCAATATAAAATTTAATTTTTCTTCTGAAAAGTAGTGGAAAATAATTTTTTTTAGGTATTCAATTTTTAATCTCAATATTCAAAATTAGAAATGATTGATATTAAGCATCGTAATTATGTAACAAATACATCATTATACACATTCAATTTTAAAAAGGAAATCAATTGGCGATCGAAAGAAAGAAACTGAAAATGATTTATTTGCCAAATTATGCAATTAATAGCATTAAATAGTCAATCATTTCGGTAAAATAAATGTTTTATTTACGTGTTTAGAATAATACAACCGTTATGTACAACCTAATTTCGTAACGCTGTAATTACCGTATATTGATTATTCAGTGTATAACAAAGTCTATTTGATGATGGGGGTAATTATGTCACAATATCTACTAAATAGTGGGCCGAGGGAGGCTCAACTCACAAAAGGACTTAGTTCACACTTGCACTCCGCACAGAATGGAGTCTACTCTGATACTGACTACGCTAGCACTTGCTACCTACGAAGTAAGGATTGAATTGGTTGAATGAATATTGATTACTAGATCGTTTTTGTGATAATTTGTTCTTCTTTACAATTGAAATAGACAATTAAAGAAAAGGCAGTGCCGTCCAACTCCGCCTATCAGCAAAATATTCCTATGTTATTCGTACGGGGATAAAAATGAGGTTCATTAACATCTGTATAGCTGATGATTTACTTAATTTGTGAAATTTTAATTCGATATTTTGAATGCCTAACCGCATTCAATGCTTTGAAAATTTAATAAATTAGTTTTGAAATATAAAAGTTACGAGTTATATAAGACGTTTTCTGTGGTTTCCGTCATTTCGAGTGGTTGAGTGGTGCATTTTCTCGTCTCTTTGGAGCAATACGTTGCACAGTCTTTCAAAAGGACCACAAAAAACGTTTAAATAACTCGTATCTTTTTATTTCAAAACCAATTTAAATAACTTTTACTACAATGAATGTGATTAGATATTAGGTATTCAAATATCGAATTAAAATTCTCTAAGATTAAGTAAATCATCAGCTTTACAGTTGTTAACGAACCTCATTTTTATCCCCGTACAAATAAACATAGGAATATTTTGCTGATGAGCTGAGTTGGAACGACGCTGCCTTTACTTTAGTGGTCTACTGTTTCTTCAAAAGAGTGTAATAATAATCAAAAATTTAATATTATTAATTCATGATAAAATTCTTAGATGTAGATCAAAATATATCTTTTGGAAATCACCAGAGGTTCCTGGTTTATTCCGAATAGTTAGGTATAGTTAAATCCTTAAATGTTTAAGGTTTTTAAATTTATATTCGTTTCTAAAAAGGTATGTGATAAAAATAAAAATTGTATATGAGCTTTTGATTTGATCTGTATCGGTGTGAAAATTATATATTCAGTTTCACATTTAGTCATTTAGGAAGAACTTTTTTTTTCTCTCGTGCAGGTCACCCACGCCGTCCCTCTCCAATCAACACCAACCTATTTAGACCATCCCAAAAACTTTCGAGAGGTGAGTGAATGCTGGCTGATACACATTCCATAACATCCTTAGTTCTAAAACAAGAGCTAAGAATACATGTATAGAGCATTATCATATATAGTATATTTTTCGCAGTTGGAAGAGCGAATCGTTATTCTTGATGATGACATCATTTGGTCAGATGTGGAGAGACAGGTGTTCAAATCCCGCAAGAACGTTTGGCCTTCACTGTTCTACACATGGCCGGAAAATGATGAAGGTTGGCCGGAAGTCATTTACGAATATGACTCTGGTAAGTCAACTAAATTTGCATCCTCCAATTTGGATTACAATTTCATGGATTAAATTTTATTTACGCATGTCTTTCATATTATTTACTTTCTACTAAGATAATCTCAATAAGGAGAATATAGAAGAAGCAATGAAGCATTTCGAGGAGCACACATGCATCACCTTCAGAGAAGCTACTGATGAGGAGAGATCCAAACCGAGAGTGATATTCGGACAAGCGGATGGCTGCTACAGTATGGTTGGGAGGCGGCACCTTTTTTTCCTGAAAGGACAGCCTATTGGTCTCTCTCCTGCATGTCAAAGTATTGTGAGTCAATGTATATTTATTTTGATGAAGCGAATGATGATTCTCATATATTGAATGTGATATATTTTTAGTAGCTACATTTCCAAATTATTTAAAAGTATTACATGTGGCCAATATTTAAGTTGAAATATCTAAAACATTCAAATATGTCAAGTTTGAAGTTACTAATGCTCTCTTTTGCTAAGGAATAATAACTTGAATGCTTATAAATGACTATATTTTGAAAGTTATATATGCCTATATATACAGGATGTTTCAGAATTAATACAACAGACTTTTTGATACACAGACATGTCTTGCTATTATTACACACCTATCTTATAAAAATTTGAAATAATCACGCGTCAAGTCTAGAAATTATCTAACTACGCACACGTAGAAAATGAAAATCATTTCTTTGTAATGTTTATTCACGTTAACTATGATAAACATCAGTTTTATTATCTAAGATGGGGTTACTAGAAACTATTGCTTCAGAATTTTATCCTTATAACTGAAGAAACTTTTATTTCATTCGCTGCTTTGAATTTTCACCACAGAATTTTCATCAGCTGATTCTGGTGTCAAAATAACGATAGCAATATATGCTAAGTCGAACCCCTAATTCATAGAAAAGATAATAAAATGAATTACAGTAATATAATAACTTCGAATCATGCCTCGCTCTTATTGCCATTACAAATAAATCTGAGTCGTGATCTTGGTTATAATAACCAAAACGATGGAAAGTTCTATTTATTGTTTGCTTTCTGAAATTGAAACACCCTGTAAGTATTTTTAATATCCTCTGTGTTAAAATGATATGCATTATGCATAATGATTTTAATATGGAAGCTCCATAATGAAAAAAACTATCTCATATTTCTTCAGACCGGCATAATCATCCACGAAATAGGACACGCAATTGGCTTCCACCACGAACAGAGCAGGAGTGATCGAGACAAGAATGTCAAAATAGTTTGGAAGAACTCCGAATTTCCAATGTGGTCTAACTTCTTTGGCTCTCTCACTGAGAACAATTATGTTCCGTATGATTTCTATTCTGTGATGCACTACAGCATGCTGGTTAGAACTAAGCTGTGTTCAATGTTCATTGAATATCTTTATAATAGTTAACAATCTGTCCCAAAATATTTTGCGGTATAATAAGTGTTTAAACAGTTGGTATGCATTAGTGCACATCATCTAATAGTATTTTTCACATAGGGTTTCAGTAAGAATGGCGGGAGTACTATCGTAGCAAGGGACGAGATGGCCCAAGGTCTCATGGGCTTGAACAGAGAAGGACTTTCACACATGGACAAGAGGAGTGCCAACGTAAATTATAATTGCTTAGGTGAGATTTAAAATAGCTAGACTTTATAAACCTTTTCCTCTTAATAAGATTAGATAGGTGCATCTATTGAATGTTGAGAAAATATTGAGAGTAAGATTTAGGTTACCACATCCTTACTAAATATTAGACTGTGGTGAGAATCGATGTAGCTATTATGATGAGGACAGTAGATAAATGAAGATAAATAATAACTCTATTAATTCTAACCAGACAAATGGCTGTCTAACTGCTCGATAGCATCAAATCCATGTAGAAACTATGGATTCATCAACAGGAACTGTACCTGCGTATGTCCACCAGGAACGAGTGGGGAATTTTGCCAGGATTATGTAATGAGTTACAATGGTACGTAACTCAACTAAGTTAAATGAAAAAAGTAATGAATTTATTTTTTTCTAGAATCTTTTAGAATGTTTAAAACCTACAAGTTTTAATTTTATTTTTAACGTATCTGTAGATGAAGACAGCTAATTTAAATTTCAGATGCTTTGAAATCCACACTTCTGCCTCAAAATGAAGTTATTAGTGAGGAGAAGAACATAACATCAGTTGGGTACCCGATATTGACTAAACAAGGTATTGTCTTAGAATTATAATCAAAATTTTACACTACTGTACCTAGCTAGGAAACTATAATTCTTCAAAGTGCTGTCATGCTAACAAGTTTTAGTTTCTTTTTTTTTTTAACTTGAAAGCTCGTAGTTTCTAGGATCAAGTTTTTGAATAATAGATCATGAATAATAATGCTGTTGTTCAAAAAACCTATTGCAAAATATGAATCTGGTATTATAATTTAATGAATAAATTTTGTAGGATTATATTCTTCATGAGCTATGCCAGGCCTCGATAAGGTCTATAATTTGTTATTTAACTTCATAAATCCTTATTCTGTCAGGTGAGAGGTACACCAAACGAATTGAGGCGCCCAGTCGGTGTTCACAAGTGGTGCTCACCTTCAATGATTTCGACCTCTCGCCAGTTTGTATCACCGGTAACATGAGAGACAAGTGTTGTATGGACGGCCTCGAAATTAGAACTGATGGCGAGAAAGTAAATGCTGGTGAATGGTAAGTGGAATAATTATGAGGTTTACTATTCTGTAGTCCGACGCCCCTTTAGTCCGACACCCCGTTAGTCCGACACTTTTGAAGTTTATTACAGATTTAACATTAAACAGCCAGGTCATTAAACAATCATGAAGTGCAGTACAACAAAATAGCGGATACAACAAACTACATTGAATTATGGAATCAAATGAGGGATGCATAATACTAACTAATATTATAAATAAAATGAAATAAAATAAAATAAAAGAGGAATATAAAATTTCAAAAATATAAGAAATGAAAATTTATTTTATTATTTAGATTAGTTATTAATTGAGTATACCTATTTAATCATATTTTTTATTTTAATCAAAAAATAAAACGAGAAATAACACAGAAAGATGTAACTGTCAGACTAGTGGAGCGTCGGACTTATTGCACGTCCCAATTGTGAGCGATTCATAATATGGATGACTCTATTCTATCATCCCTAAACTATATCTTGCTATATTGCCAGACTATATCGTAACTCGGCAACGAGGGGTTGTTGTTAGAGTAAATTAGAAAAGTGACAAATCTCATGCAGTCATTTACCTTCATCGCTTCTTATCCGTAACACTGGGAAAATATTTATCAGACTAAAATTCTTCTGGTAGCTTTCACTACACTAATTAATTCTTTAACATATGACGGACCTTTACTGAAACATCAAAAAATTATACAGTCATTAAGCTAATCCAATTTCGTTTAATGTTCAGGTTCTGCGGCAGAGCAATTGCACCAGGAACTTCTTTCACTAGTGTCAAAAACGTACTCATTTTCTTCTTCATCGGTCACGACTACGCAAGTTTTAACTTCACACCCGACTTGAGGGGCTACCACGCCACTATCAGTTTCAAACATAACCCAAATTGCTCGTAATTTCATGATAAGGATAAGGATTTTTATTGATGAAAAAAAATGATGACAATATTTCATCAACCCTTATATAATTTCCTAAAGATAGGACATTTTCGGGCAAAAGAAATAGGTATACTATATTTGTCTAGGACACTGTTGTGTAGTTTAAGAGTGTATTAGCAGTAACACTTAATTCTTTACTATTAATGAATTGGTCTACCTCCAGGGTCTCTATTCTGAAGTAGTCTATGGTGATTGAAAGAAAAAGAAGGTGGTGTCCATTGGGTGCCGAACTGTTGTAATTTGGATTTTCATATACCGCTTGTTTGCGAGAACAGTGTCATAACTTCAAAAAGCTCTTTTTCAGGAGAGGCCTATTAGTACTTGTAATGTACGTACATTTAATGGTATATCGTTAGGACATTTAGCCTCTCTAGCGGTACATTTTAAAGTTTCAATGATGATTTTTTTACCCAAATAATCAGCATTTTATGATTTATATGTCTCTATAGATAACTCTACAATACATGTTTTTGTGTTTATGACGTTGTTGCTGCAAACAAGCGATATATGAAAAACGAATATATTTCGATTTGTTTGATTGTACACTATATGTAGTTGTATAAAATGGTTGATTGTGAACTGGTTGTTAATAACTTAATTTAAATCTCAATTTGGTTGAAAGATGATAATATTTATTTGATTTGGCCTTTGGTTTCAAATTAGATTTCAATACTCCTACTAAATTATAAATAGATATTTCACTTAAAAACTTTATGGTAATTCATTAGAATTTTATATGGGGTAAGTACTTAATTTCCGTGCATTAATTAATACCAGTTTTTATTATATTTAATTACCATTATAAACTTGGAAAATGTCGTTAATAAATATTTACTCTGCATGAGTTATACTGCAGTAGAACGGAAATAAATATTTTGCATTTATAAAAAATTTCATTTTGTATTTGTTTGAGAGTTAATATTAAACGCTCGCTACCTAACGTCAAGTCAACGCTATAGCAACGTCCGGCTTCAGCGGTACGGCCGTTATAGCAACGCTCGCGTTTTCGATTTTTTTTTGTGCGCAGTGGTCTCTCTCTCTACCGTTCAAGGAACGCTCCAACAAACTTCGGGCCATATCTTGAAATAAATAATTTTTGTTACCGAATATTTCATTTTTTATTAGTTTCACATTGATAGTAGGTTATTTTTAGTTAATGATTAGAGTCAAGTTTTATGAAGAGATTGAATCGTGACTCCATTTATTTTATGCAATAAAATTCTCTGTATTGCTAAGTTTTATTATCCTAAATTTGTCATTTTGGGCGTTTCCACATTTTCGACCATTTTAGAATAAAATTGTAATTACCATTATTTAACTTTTATTTTAATTCAGGTAATTAATATTGTATACTTTTTACTTATATGACCGAAAATGTGGAACTGTATGATAACTAGGAACTAACTGTATTATGCCTTTTAGTGATTAGCATAAAGTTATAACTTTCTTGAAAAATAAGAAAAATAAATATTATTTTATTATATAGATTAGTTATTAATTGAGTATACCTATTTAATAATAATTTCTATTTTAATAAAAAAACGAGAAATAACACATAAAGATGTAACTGTCGGACTAATGGGGCGTCAGACTAATGGGGTGTCAGACTAATGGGGCGTCAGACTAATGGGGCGTCAGACTAATGGGGTGTCAGACTAATGGGGTTTCAGACTAATTGGGTGTCAGACTAATGGGGCGTCAGACTAATGGGGCGTCAGGCTAATGGGGTGTCAGACTAATGGGGTGTCAGACTAATGGGGCGTCAGCCTAATGGGGCGTCAGACTAATGGGGCGTCAGACTAATGGGGCGTCAGACTAATTGGGTGTCAGACTAATGGGGTGTCAGACTAATGGGGCGTCAGACTAATGGGGCGTCAGACTAATGGGGTGCCAGACTAATGGGGCGTCAGACTAATGGGGCGTCAAACTAATTGGGCGTCAGACTAATGGGGTGTCAGGCTAATGGGGTGTCAGACTAATGGGGTGTCAGACTAATGGGGCGTTGGCCCAGTGAATAGTAACCTTGATAAATATACATATAATGCGGTAGTATAGCTAACTGAAAATAAAAGTTATTGGTGACAGTGAATCAATAAAGATATGAACTCAATTGAAAAAGTTTTAGGAACTACCTATGATGTTTCAGAATATGTAACAGATTTATAAAATTCCAAACCTTATATTGTAAGACTGGAATATAGAAAATATTTCGATATTCACTATAAATACTATAAGAAATTTGGAAGTGAACTGTAGATTTTTATATTTTTTCATCGCTCATGGAAAAAAATTCAAGACTTTTTACTCTTCATTTCCTAAATATCAATAAACATCGAATTAAAAGAATACCAAATTAAAATTGTAATAAAATAGAAACCTCCATTGAGAGCAAAATCATTGTAAAGTCTTATCGATTTAGTAGATATAAGTAAGATATTAAATCTAAATAGTTAAATAAATGTTATGCAAGTGTTATACTTATATAACTAAATATGATAAGCCAATGGGTTTATCATGAATGAGCTTGAATGCAATTAAACTTATATAGGTCTCTGATAAACATTTGAACTCTAATAACTTCCTCAAAGTTTATTCAACAATTTCAATTGGTAATAACATCGTTCAAAGTTATAGTCTCAAAGTTTAGATTATGTTCCCATCACAGGTTGATATAAAATAAAGAATTGTGTATCTATAAAATTGGACTGTCATTTAGATGATTATTGTTAAAAGTTTCTCGAGTAATCATAAGTTTGAAATGATTTGACCACACTGTCAGATTTGAACTGCATGAATGCTTCTATTAAGCTTATTGGATTGAATAGGGAAGTAACGTTTTCTCTGTACTCAAAAATTTTTGATTGCCTTCCTATAAGATCTAAAAGTCGGACTATCACACTAGAGCTACAACATGAAGATTGTCTCCTTGATCTTGCCCCTCTTCATCACATCAGTGAAATGTTCATGGCTATGTGACCTCATAGGCCTGGACTGTGTGACTCAATCTGCAGTGGTACTCCATGCCCTGGTACCAGTAGGAGGTTGGCAGAACATAGAAATGGAGTATGTTGAAGTCGCTTCTTTTTCCCCGGTCCACTGTTCCACTCTGTGCTCCATGGGAGGCTTCACTGGATCAATCTACTTCCCTGGTAAGAGACGTGAAATATTTTGAAACATACTTAAAACCAATAGCGAAAATTCCCAATTTCGATCATATCAGAAAAAATCTTTTATCTATCTCGTATTTCAAATATTTTCTATGATGCATGCATTAAAGTTAAACTATGATTAATAAGAACGGACACTAGTAAGTCAAGTATATAGTCAAGTGTATATATAGTATATACCTTCATCCATGTTAAATATTTTATTCTTGTTGAGTTATAAATGACATTGACCTTCGCCCGATCGCTCCCAAAATATAACCAAATTGTTCCTGGATAGTTAGTTACCAATCGTCCCACCAAATTTCATAAGCAATTTGGTTGAATACTTTTTGAGTTATGATTAACCTTTGCTCTGATCGTTCTTAAAATCTAATCAAATCGCTTCTGGATAATGAATAATCGTGCCACCAAATTTCCGGTAATTTGTTAGAATTCTTTTTAAGTTATTCGAATAACAAGATTACAAATAAATATATATTCTATGTTATTCGTACGTGTAAAATTTTGCTGATCATAACATTATCTTTCGCCATTTTACGAAGGTACTTGATATGATCGAGCGACTCCTATATCTAAGTATATGTCAAATTATGATTCAGTTTGCACATAGGCTTCAGATTAGTTACGTATTTCTTAAAAGGATTTATTTATTAGGTTGAGGAATAAAACAATCAATTAGGTTGAAGCATTTACATACATAATAATAATTTTTTGAGTTAGAAATACCTGTCAAGATATCGTTACGATTATTTTTAGGTTTTCAGATGTCGTTTGACAATTCTCAGAAAGATTATAATGTTGTTATTTGGAATCAAAGTCGATTGATTAATATTTTACTAATATTTTTTGGGCGGAGAAAAGGATATTTGTTTATATTCCCCTATTGGATGCGGGAAATTGGGAACGGCCCACAGAGGTTTGGTTTGAAGACAAATGTAATGTTGAAAAATAAGAGAAAGAGGTATCTTACAGTATATCTTGAATCAAGATATACTGTAAGGGATAGTGTCCATAAAGTCACTATACTGACACGGAGAGTTACCCAGTCTGTTCGACGAAGAGTTACTTTATGAGCCTTCAGACTCAAGGCTGAGTGAAAAATTTATCTGGCCCAAGCTGGTTTCGTTAGACAACCATCGAAAGTTAAAGATCTCCTTCAATTCTAACGGTGGAGATAAGAACCTGAACAAAACCGAATTCAAACCAACCGTATAATTCAACAGCAGAATTCAACCAGTAGCCTAATCGTTATGTTCAAAAAGGATCCTGAACCCTGATAGCAATTACCTCTCATCGCGACCTCACTTATTTGTCTAATCGATATTAAGTCAGTGCTTAGTGACCCCCCCCCCCTTTGTATAGCCAGTGAAAAGGTGAACCCTCAACTTCCGATGTTCAAACCCTCATGTACATTCAACCCTCATGGCCTCCTTATAGGAGGGTTGTTCATTACTTGAGATATGTATACTAGATTGAATAACCTATTATCTGATCACTTATTTAGAGTATATCTAATTAGACTTATATTGTATTTGATTGTACTTTTCATTTTGTACGATGATGATTATTGACGAGAATGCTTTGAATTTGAGAAGTTTGTTATTGATTTTGAAGAGTGATGTATAGTAGGCAAATTAGAACAAAATTAATATTTATCTTCGCATAACTCTTAACACGCTACCAAACAAATGAAAGGAATTTATTCATTGAAATATATTTAAATAATAGATTAAGAAAAGCATAAAAGAGAATAAAATAGAATCCCCAATATACAACTTTATAAGATCGAAAATGTTCGATAACTCAGAATTAATTTAAATTATAGGCAATTGAAAATAATTTATTCATCTAATTACTGATCTTTATAGAAAAGATATTATATGAGAAATATTTATCATATTACTATTACATACTAAATAATTATGATGATTCCATTAAAAACCGGGACTATGACATTTCATTCACGGACATCTCATCGTGAATTGCTTTTGCATTTTAAAGTTTACATTTGATATATATCATACTATTTTTCACTATTACATTAATAGCCAGATGTAAATATAATAATATCATTATAGTGATTAAAGCCGAAGCATTTCATAAGATAAAAAAAATGTTTGCCTATCGGTTACAGTCATAAATTAGATTAGCTTAACGGGCTAACTGTATCTTTAAGTTACTTACCCTTGTTTTATATTTTGCATTAATTGAAGAGTTATTACTATGGTACTAAAATGACAGGGTACTAACACGAATAAATGTATGGATACGAAAAAATTAAAAATATAATAATTACAATAGCCTTAAATAATTATAATTATATATGGTTACATTACGAGTTCAAATATATATTGAACAGTTCGATAACACGGACATTTTAAAGTACAAATAATAAAACGTGACATTATGAAGTATCTATATCTAATTCTATTATTTCACATTTAAATATCAATTAGTTGTTTAGTTGTTTAGTAGAATATTATATACATGAATCATGTACGGATTTCTTGTAGTCATTGTAAAAGAAATATTGTTACGAAAAACTAATTTCTGAACCAATATTTCTTCTAATAACCTAATCTGAATAAAACGATTGATGTTTTTGGTAGTTATACCTTGAAATAGACACCACAAAAATGTCTCCGTTTTCTAATTTTGACATGCCTCAGAATTAATACAGATTCATAAGATCGGGGTGTAATAAAAGTGGGTCTGCCTGTATATCATTGAAAAAGTATTCAGTTTTGTCATTTTAATGTTGCCAACCAGAAGGAGCATGAGAAGAAGATTGCAATAAGAATTTAGGTTTAAGACCATGAATTTCTAATTACCATCAACAAAGGGTGTTTATTGCTTGTAGATTGCAGAAGAATATATATAAATATTAAAATAATATATACTATGAAATAAATAGACATAATAAACATAATATAAAATTAAACATTTCGTGAACGAGTTCTTCGTGGGCGAAATGTCTGTGGACGAATGTCCGTAGACGAAATGTCCGTGCACGTTAAAAACCATATTAGCAAATGTTTGATTTAACTCGCAAAAATAACGGTGTACATTTTCTAAATTAAATAATCGTTAACTAGTTTCTGCTTTTACAGATAGTAACAGATGCTATTTGCTTGGAATGGCCAGTCTGCCAACCTTGAATAGTGTCAGCACTGCCCTTTTCAAGAACCCAGACATGATTCAACTCCAGAATGTGGCCTTAGGGAAACCAACCCGAGCAGCTCAACATTCAGGCTCTTAGTAAGTATGCATTGAAAATATATTTTTAAACAACGCATAACTGACAAACACATTCTAGCATGTTCCGAAAAATCCAAATCAATGTATATACACGTTCAAGCGTGCTTAAACGTGTTCTGACACATTCAAGCGTGCCCGAACGTGTTCTAACACGTTCAAGCTAATGTTTAGTAAAGTAATGATTTTGAATATGTGATTATATTTCTTTCAGTCACTCCAGCAATGCCGTTGATGGCAATCACAACAAGCCCTACGCCAGTGAATCGGTCGTAAAGAGTTGGTGGGTAGTAGATCTTGGAACGGCATATGACATCTTCAACATCAAGTTGGTTCACAGGCAAAATAGCATAGGATTGGCCGTATTTCATGGAATTGAGGTGAGCTTGAAAGGCAAAGAAATCTTTTTATAAAATGTATCTACATACATATAGGTTTTCAATTAGATCTATCGAAAGGCATTGAATTATTTTCCTAACAGGTGAGAGCGGGAAACACAGAGGTGACAGGCAAAGATTTCACTTCATACGACCTTTTAGAAACTGTGGATGTGGCTCCTGATTCATTTCTAATATGGTTCGTGATTATTCCCCCCGAGAACTCTCCCCCCTACCAGTTCATATCGATCCAGATAGTGAGAACTTCTGGTGACATGTATCTAGATATTGGAGAAGTATATGTCAATTCAATTATCTAATTGGTTTACTCTTGAGGTGGTGAGAATTTGATGATATTCAAATGGGTGGAAAACAACTCTGCAAAAGTTGTAAATCGCCGAATTATCTCTAATAGAAATTGAAGGTTTTCAAATTTGAAACTATAGTTTTTCATATTATAATTGAGATACAGGCAGGACCCTCCGTTATCACTAAAATCACGAATTAGACTTATTAGTTATTACAAATGGTAATAAGAACAAGACGTTGCTCGAAGTTATTATGTAATTATGTAATTCCTTATTCATTTGATTTTCTATGACTTAGAAAAGAAGTGGTTTTGAATTCTCGACTTAGCGTAAATAAATTGGAGGGATGAAAGCTCTGTAATGAAAATTCGAAGTAGCAATGAATTACTGTATTGAAACTCAACTAAAGCTCAACTCTCACTCAGTATATGTGAGTAATTAGTTTGCTACTATGTTTTATATAACTGCAGGTATCATGGACTTCAATTGAAATGATTGATAATTTTTTTCTTAGGTCTCCGAAAAGTGACCAAAAATAGTTCACATTGAATAAAATTACTGTTTGTTCAATATAACACAATTATAAAAATCAAAGTATCAAACTAATTTACTCACCTATACTGAGTGAGAGTTAAGCTAGAGTTTATTTTTAATACTTTTAATGCATTTGCTACTTTGTACTTTCATCACAGAACTTTCATCAGTTCAATAAACGCTAGGTTGAGGTTTAAAAAACATTTTTTCAAATCGATTCCATAGAAAATGAAATGTTTAAGGTGTAACAATTAGATAGTAACTTAAAGTTACATTTCGAAATTTTTTCAGATTTTATAAAAGTAGGGGGTAATTAAAGTGTTCCTGCCTTTAGGAAATAAAATTGTTTACATGAAATAATCGCACAAAAATATATAATATATATTCTGTTAGATACTTACCATTCTCACCTATGACTTTATTTGCTATCATATTATTACTCTAAGGAGTAACTTCACAATCTTTCCATATAATATATACATAAAAATATACCAAAGTTGAAGCTCATCTATAGTGAGCTTCAATTAGTTAACTCTATAGGATTTATTTCACTATAGAAGATATGAGAGTTATAGAAAACTGACTGACCTTTTCATGACAGACTACACAAAATATTTTCTTTCTTTTTAAATAAATTCATTATACAACTTATTTCATTTCTTAGAATTCTAAGAAATCGGGATAGTTGGCAGACTATACTAAATATGTTCACTATAGAGGTTAGTTCATTGTTTAGGATTCTACTAATCAGCATGGTTCACTATACAGCAGTTCATTATAGAGGAATTCTAATGTAGCTATCATGATTGAATTATATTTAAGTCACATATTTATATGTTATGTATAGGTACCTACTTATGTTGCCCAGTAAGTTTTCTCTGGTTCAAGCTGCACGTATGACTTTAGAAAAGATCACATGTAGTGAACATTGTAATCAGTAGATAAGTAAAATGTAAGTCTATACTATTAACATTTCATTCATTTGTATTATATTTTTGCTATGCTTTATTTAATTATGTAATTGTGAATTCATCGTAGAAAGATGTAAATTTAGAGTTATTCCTTTGATATAGCATTTATTATTTCATTGTGCCTGAATAATTGAAGATAAATGTTGTGAATTTTTATTTTTATGATTTTTCTGAAACTACATTTAGATTTGTCTTGTTATTTCATAAATGTTCCTATGATTTCGGTATAGTCTTTTGCAGAATTAAGTACATTCACCTGTATTGCGCACCTGTATTTTGATGCACAAGAATTAAAATAAAGTACTAGTAGAATTACTTACTGTTTCTTACCGGGTTGTCTTCTTAATATTAGAAAAGGTAATACAGATTATAAAATATTTTGTTCATTTGAAAATGATTATAAGGATATTTGAAAAGAAAAGCACGTGTATCATTACCTCATCTGGCTATAATCCCCAATATGTTAGGCAAATAAAGTTTAAATATCTAATAATCATAATTCTAGATATTGGTTAATTAGTCAATATAGTGTTGATTTTCCCCCAAATTCTATCAGGTATTGCTTGTTTACGAAAATAATTGTGCTATATGATTAAATATCTCAAATATTCGATTAAACTTAATAAAATTGACAAATAAAACCTCAAATTACTCT
This sequence comes from Caprella mutica, assembly GCA_947561585.1. NCBI lineage: Eukaryota > Metazoa > Arthropoda > Malacostraca > Amphipoda > Caprellidae > Caprella > Caprella mutica. The sequence goes on from CANNZV010003712.1 coordinate 79,111, forward strand.
GAAAATTGATAGGTGATTTCAGTGACTTCAGTAGAAATATTTCAGATTTAACTAATTACTCAGTAAACATTACAATGTTGGGCACACGTTGGCCATTTCAGAACGAAACTCTGGGTCAACGCTGTCATGTCGGTCTCGATGTATTGGGCCAGCAAAGGCCGACGTTGGCCCACCTCACAAATGTCCACCGGCCCGGAACAGTATAACCACGTATAAACAAACGACTTATTGGTACCGGCAATACTTAAAGTTGCCGATGTAGTGCTAGAGTTGGATTGGGCTAGTGCAAATCCGACGTTTTGTCAACTCACGGACCCAGTTCTGGCAAATAACTAATAGAAGTCTCTTGAATAACTTATAAACGTCTTATTAGTGAATTATAAACCTGTTATTAGTTAATACATAATGTTGCCGATATCATGCCGGTCTACGGCCAGTGCTTTTTTTATTAGAGGTGTTTAGGCTATACAAAACAGGTGAAAACAACATTTAGATACTTTTCATACTGTAGTAACCGTTCTATGAATATATCTTATATATCAAAATTAGGGGTAAACAATATACATCAGTCCTATTCAAACTGAAATCTCTATTATTTAACCGAAGCTAATTTAACCAAATGATAATATCTTAATTTAAAATTGAATAGAAAGTTTAATTTACAATTTAAATGATAATTTCAATTGGAAAAATAACTTTTTATACTAAATCTATGAATCAACTAGCGGCCAGGATCATTTTTAAGAATGAAACAAATAAAGTGTTAGAGTAATAATTGAAGGGATAACAGGCCCCTTTATACTAAATTGATAGAAACGTGTGACGTAGTTAGTTTACTTTCCTATAACGTCTCAGTGTATGGGCTCTAAGTGATTAGGATCCTACTCTATAAAGTATTTTCAGATTCCTTTCTCTTTATATATCTCTTTCTACTAAATACTCATGGTACCATGCCCTAGAACCACCTTGCCACTATGGTTCCGACCTCAGGCCTCTGGTCCAAGCCTAACTGTATTTAAGGGTAATAATGGTAAAGTAATTAACACTTAAAGAGATTATATTCATTGGTCAAGCACATGTTATTACAAAGAATATCTCCTCCAGAACGCTCGCAAGTTAAGGTCTCAAATAACTACGAACAGGAGATAAGGTGTGTAGCTCACGAGAGCGAATCGGTAACTAACTTGACTGTCACTTACTTACAATCATATAGGTTCGTGATGATAGCAATGCATACACAATTGCTGTGTTTGCTTTACCACAAACGGCTACAATTTGAAATATATACTTAATTGAGGATATTAAATGAGCTATTTAGTGTGATCAAAGTAGGAAGAGATTGTTTGCACCTATCCTCTCAGATATTCTGGCGACAACTGCCAAATAGATCCGGTAGACCAGTATAATAAATATACTGGTACCCGTACATCTAAAATCACTGGATTGGTTAACAAATGTTTCCCTTCATTGGGCCAATGCTGTTTGGCAACCGTTGGCCCAATGTCGTTTACCATACATTGGCCCAGTGTGTAATAGTACTAGTGTGTCAATGCCCGATCGTGCCTTTACTTTGCCAACGTTGACCGACGTTGGCCCGATAGTGCGATGATACCAGGGAAATGTATATCGATTGCAAATTTAGCGGTCCACACAATAACCGGAACGGCTCTAGGTAATTCGTTTCTATAATAAGTTTCTTCCATTTCAAACTTTTCAGGAATATTTAATATTGGAACAGTTTTACCTACTTAGCAGACATTCAAAACAAGCAGTGTACATTCTTTTTCGGTAAACTCATAGTTTAGTTGACCCCTGGATAGGGTCAACTAAACTAGGAAGCGGGTATATAAATCTTATATAAAAAAAAGTTCAAATTATTTTATACTAGTACTGTAGGGGAGGGTGGTCATCAATGGGACAAAAAACACAGAAAGATTGATATTTCATTTACTATGGGCATAATATGAAAAATAAAAAATCCATGTGTAGTATAGATATTCTTTTATAAAATGAAACCAACTTGAATGCTATCACATATTCTGTTGACTAGAAAAAAATTAAATAAAAAACAAAAGAAATTGTCCCATTGTTTAACAGCGCTGGTGAACAATGGGACATGCCCTGGTGAACGATGGTACAGTTTATCAAACTTGTATATTGTTGAGGTTTTGGTAAAATTTCAAGTTCGAATTATCTCTTTATGTTGTCCCACAGTTAGTTAGTTTATATAATATCAGTTTAATGTCCTCTAACTTCACCGAAGCCATGTCATGAACATTTGGAAAATTAAGCTCATTGCACTTGAATCTTCGCCTAACATCAATATTTCGTATTTATCTTTTTCATGCTTTTGACCAACAGAATACGTTTTAGAAGTCGCCTCAAATTTTACAAGTGCATAAATCTTCATTTTCAACATTTTCGGTGAGATTTGAGTTCTTCAGACGAATGGACCATTTAGATTAAGAGTTATATACCAGACCAAGAACAATAGTTCACAGGCCATCTACGTCAGATGCTTTATGAAGTGATTTCGAAGGCCTTATCCTTAGTGGCACCAGCAAAAAGCTCTTCTTTCTCTGGTGTATCCGTTGCAGTCATGCTGCGTCTTTTTCTTTTATTAGTGAAATTTGTTCTCTATGCAGTGCTTTGTGATGACCTCAGATTGCTAAAGCCCTTGAACATGATCGAAAGTCCCGCTTCAGCTAGAAGCTCTGTTTCTACAAGAAGCCCTGAAGCTACAGTTCACGTTATTGTATCAACAAAATAGATATATTGATTCATATGGAGTAACTAGACAGTTTGGTTGACAATAAGGCACTGTCCCATTGTTAACCAAATTTTCTGTCCCAATGATCACCATGACGCCATTTTGAAAACATATGTGTATAGCGGCTCAACTACAAAAGTATAAAGGCAATCCTTTCAAATGATCATATTTTACATATTACTTAATATCATGTAAAAATCTCGTAAGCATTATATGTTAAATTTACAGATTTATAACAATTGAAACATAGTACGAAATATTTAGTTTTATCACCCCTAAAACACGTTTTCGCTTTTACACAGGGCTGACTGTACCCCAACCGCTGAATGCAATGCGAGTGAATGCACTGAAGTATGCTTAATTTACCACTAAGATTTTGTTAAAAATTACCATCAAATAAAAAAGTTATTCAGTATGTCCCATTGTTCCCGGTGTCCCATTGATGACCACCCTCCCCTACTGGTTATTGAATCTAAATTAAATTCGAATGCAAGTACGTATTATGGATACACATATTCTGATTAAACAAAAGCAAAATATCAGAAAGGGTAAAAATAATATAAATTTGTTTTTTTTAAATAATTAGTGTCAATATTATTGTAGCCTGTAGTCATGATACTGTCACAAATGGTTTGTTTTTCTTTTTAATACGTATTTCTTAATGAAAAGTGTGACACACGGACGGACAGACGGACGCGGCTCTTATTATAGTATAGATAAAAGATTATGACAGTTGTAAAAAAACTATTATGATATTTACTTGCAATTGAAATTTAAATAAAAATAAAATATATTTGAATGTAATATGTATCTATAATACCGATCAACTATTCAAGAGAATGTCTTAGAAACATATTGGGAAAATGACAACTGAAGGTAAATTTACCAAATTTTGTGAATAAGAACAGTATTGTTAACGGATCCTCAATCTCAATAAATATATGTAAAATATGATTTAAATATTAATATCCCTTTATATTATATACCCGCTTCCTAGTTTAGTTGACCCTATCCAAGGGTCAACTAAACTAGGAGTTTACCTCTTTTTCTTCTTACTGAAAATTAGTAAGTCGGAAGTAAAACAGCTAGGTTTTATAGAGTTTTGATAAAAAGTCTCTTTAAATTCATATAAGATTAAATACATTCATTCAAATTTCATGGGGTTCGGAGCAAAATGATAAGGAACATTAGTCTCATTAATTAAAACAATATACAAATTTACTAAGAGGAGACCTTTAAAATAAAAATATAAACAAAATAAAATTCCAATGTTTATATTTTAAGCGCTTAAACGTCTAAAAATCCAGGATAAAATCTAACCGTTTTGTTTTGTTTATGTTGCCATAGAAAGTTTTTATAAATCTGTTGACTTTTGTAGTTGCAATAGTTCTAAATTTTAATGTTAAATATATGACCAGATTCTGTTTAACTTATTTGGAAAAATTTCATCATAATATTCTCTAACTACCTACCTACCTACCTACGCTACATATATGTGACTATGTGTGTGTAATGTATAAATATGTTTTTCCTTTGAATCCTTTCCACTGACCACTTTCCTAGTTTCCAGTTGAAGGTGATATATAGCAAAACTGAAAAAGTATATATTTTTATATTTGTACACAAATTATTTGTGTAGCTATTAGCTAGGGTAAATTGCAGGTAAATTGCGGCCCACTCACCGCTCACGAGCCAGTCTGTATTTGGTGCACAAAATCCCACTGACTTTCTCAAAAAGCTGAAAAAATCCACCATAAATTTCCAGTATTTTTGATGATCCACCAACATTTTCCCAATTTATCCACCGAAAATTAATGGTAACATAGGAATAAATAGCCAAAAATCCACCGACTTTGCCAGAATATTATATTGAAAGGTGAAAAAATTCCACCGACATGTCGGTGGAATTTACCACGAAATACAGACTGGCTCACGAGTCTAACTGCGGCCCCAGATTGGCAGATTCAAGATTGCATTCCAATTCCATGTGAATTTTTTCGAAACTTGCGGTCTTCTAAAGGACATTTATATGGAGTTTTACCAGTCTGCAGAATATGTGAGATATTTGGGATATTCTCTCCGAACAATTTGGAATTAATTCCTATATTTACATTAATTTTGCTACGAACACTTCTGAATTAATCCCTATATTTACATTGATTTTGCTACGAACAGAATAAGAGATCTCTACGAACACTTTACCAGTTTCTGCAGACTGGGAGTTTTAAAACTTCGCGGCTCATCAAATGTGAATTTTCTATTGATCAAATATTCCCGGTTTATTATAAGTAAGTAAGTTATAGCATTCACTGTCACACTGTGCCTCTTGCTCTTTTGATAGCTATGCAACAATTTGATGTAATTTCGATTCAAAATGTTTTAGTCTTGAGAGGGCCGCAATTAAAAATTAAAGTGCCACAATTTACCTATGTCATTCGTCACCCTATATTACTAACCATGTTTCTAAGTGTGCGTGTGGCAGGAAAGTCGCAATTTGGTGAGAAAATGGATCAAGGTCGCCACATTTAAGATTCTTTGAAGAAGAAATAGGACATCCTAGTGAAGATTTTACACTTGAAAACATCCTTATGCATAATGTCTGATGCATGTGTATCACTTGAGACTATCTATGAGTGATTTACTTGTTATTTACAGGTTTCTAAACTTATTTCACTCCTCAAAAGTCGCCAGTATACTGGCGACTTTGTCCATACTTTGAAACATGGATTACTATTATTATAAAGTGCTCTCAAATTTGTAATTTGCATGTCATCATATTTAATGTATTGTTACTTTTTCTAGTGAAGAAAATATTCAACTGTTACTTAACAAGTTAACCAGTCTGCAGACAACTCTGGAAAATACCTTAGGTTGACAGATGAATTTTAGAGGCTAGCCAGGGTGGAAAAATAACTCTCTTCTAATTGACTAGTAACTCTGTTAGAGATTCATCCTAAAGACAACTCTGCAGAAACTTCACATTATTTCTTTTAGCTATGTAAAAATTAGTTCTAAATATTTCATAATATTTGAAAAAATTGAACTCTGCATGCTATACATGCTTTACTAATACTAAACACTAGTAAACAGGGTTAATCATTAATAAACTCCGCAGTAGAGCATTCATGAGTAACTCTGTTAGAATTTGAGTTTTCCACTCTGGGAGGCTAGCTGCTGCCCAGACTGCAGGAACTGGTAAAGTGTTCTCCAAGAAATCCCCTATTTTGGCTTCTGTTCTCAGTAAAATACATGTAAATATAGGAGGAAATTGAGGATTGTTCGCACAGAAAATGTAAAAAATGTTCCATATTCTGCAGACTGGGCTGCTGCGGATTATACATTTCCCATTAATTTATTACTGTATAGTGTATTTTAAGGTTTGCTAAACTACAACAGAGTAATTAGTTCATCAGAAAAGACCACTTTTTCCAAGTAATAAAGAATGTCCAAACTTGCCATTTTAATGGCGAGTTTGTGACAGTTATTTTGAGCCCTTCAATTGCAAATGGCGAGTTTTATCTATTTTTCTCCTATGCAGTATGCTACAATGTTATTTTGGAGAGAATTAATGATAATTTGATCATTTTGGAGAGAATTAATGATAATTTGATCATTTTGGAGAGAATTAATGATAATTTGATCATTTTGGAGAGAATTAATGATAATTTGATCATTTTGGAGAGAATTTGTTGAAATTTAGAGAGAGCTGGAGAGACAAATGGCGAGTTAAATTGAGTTTATGAGACATACTATTTTACTTGGCACTTTTTCCAGTGTCACGCCAGTCTTCAGAATATCCAGTCTGCAGAATATGGAACATTTTTCCAAGACTCTCTGCAGGAGTCCAGTCTGGAAAACTGCTTAGTCTAACAGATGAACTCAATATATAATATGCTAATTGCTAAATGCTGCGGAATATACAATTTTTAGCAATTTACCATTAATTTTTGAAGTCTGTAAAACTGCAACAGAGTAATTAGTAATTATTAGTTCATCAGAAAGCACCTATTTTTCCAGACTGGGCGGGAGTTTTTGATTGAATATGAATTTTAGAAATTGGAGATCTCCGCGGCCCTCGGGAGATCTTGAATTAATTCCTAAATCCTATGTTACCATTAATTTAGCTGCGGGAGATTTGAATTATTTCCTATGTTACCATTAATTTAGCTGCGGGAGATTCTGAATCTGCTGCTGAGCGTCAGAGTGTAGCTCTCTCTCAAATTAAAGTCTCTCCAGGAGAAGAGACAAATTCTGCAGACTGGTGATGGTGATCCACCATCATTTTACCCATTGGGCATGCCATTTCCCACTGAAAATTAATGGTAACATAGGAATAAACCAGTGTGTATTTGGTGCACTCTTTTTAAAAAATCTGAGAAATAGCTAGCTGCCAACATTTTTCATCAATTTGTCTAGTCCTCCAACATTTTTCCAGTTTCTCCTCCATAAATTAATGGTAACAAAGGAATTAATAGCGAAATATCCCCCGACATTGCAGGAATTTTTTTATTAGAGAAATTGAATATCTCCCGACATATCATAGGAATTTACCACCAAATACAATCTGGGGAATAAATAGTCATAGGTAACTAAAAATCCACCGAATTAGCCAGAATATTATTTTCAATGGAGAAAAATTCCACTGACAAGTCGGTGGAAGTTACCATGAAATACAGAATGGATTAGATGCCAGTCATGCCACTCTCAGGCACTCTGCTGACTCTGCACCAGACAGATCCAGACTTGAGAAGTTGAGACTGCAGGAACTGGTAAACTGTTCTCCAAGATATCCTCTATTTTTGCTTCTGTAATCTGTTCTCAGTAAAATATATGTAAATATTAAAATATAGCCAGTCTGCTGTAACTGGTAAAGTGTTCATAGAGATCTCTTATTCTGTGTGTTCGAAAATTAATTAATGTAAATATAGGGATTAATTCAAAGTGTTCATAGCAAAATTAATGTAAATACAGGAATTAATAATTAATTCAAAATTGTTCAGAGAGAATATCCCAAATATCTCCCATATTCTGCAGACTGGAAATATAGGAGGAAATTAAGGTTGTTTCATTTGTTTGCACAAAAAATGTTAAAAATGTCCCATATTTGATATTCCGCAGACTGGTAGTCTGCAAAGCCCAAACTGCAGGAAATGGTTAAGTGTTCTTCAAGAAATCCTCCATTTAGGCTTCTGTTCTCAGTATATTACATGTAAATATAGGAGGAAATTAAGGATTGTTTTGACAGTAAATGTTAAAAATTTCCCATATTTTACTAATTGGTGCAAAGGGAGTCCTGGCGTCCATGTCGCCGAAGATCTTTGTAGAAACTTTTTGAAGGAAAATATATCTTTGCAAGATCTTGCAGACACTTTCCTAATTAATTCCCAAACTGCAGAATATGAAACATTTTTCCAAGACTCTGCGGGAGTTTTTGATTTAATTTTTTCTTTAGAAATTATTTAGCTGCAGGATATTTTGAATTGATTCCTATGTTACCATTAATTTAGCTGCGGGAGATTTTGAATCTGCTGCTGAGAGTCGGAGAATAACTCTCTCTCAAAATCCAGTCTGCAGAATATGGGACATTTTTAACATTTTCTGTGTGAACAATCCTTAATTTTCACCTATTAAACTGAGGCTATATTTACATGTATTTTACTGATAAAAGAAACCAAAATGGAGGATTTCTTGGAGAACACTTTACCAGTTCCTGCAGTCTGGTCTCAAAGACTCGAAATAAAATCTCTCTAGGAGAAGAGACTCATTATGCAGACTGGAATTTAATTCCTATGATTACATCATTGCATGTATTCAATATTTATTGGAGACATTTTTGCAGAATTCTGGTCATTTAGGAGACAGATTTGATAATCTTTGGAGAGTAATAATCTTCAATTCTCAAAATAAAATCATGGAGACAGATTTGACGCACTTTGCTGAATGGACTCTGCATAACCCATAATGTGTCTCTTCTCCTGCAGAGATTTTAATTTGAGAGAGAGTTACGCTTTGACTCGGTGACTCTCAGACAGTCTGCAGAATATGGGACATTTTTAACATTTTCTGTGCACACTCTAACAATCCTTAATTTCCTAATTTGGATTATGAATAAGATAGTCATTCCAGTCTGCAAAATATGAAATATTTCATATGATGGAATAAATTTAGCGGGCACTGACCGATAAACTCGTCAGATTGTTCTAAATTTTTAGTATGTCATTGTTTAACATTTTCAAGATATTTTTATTCTTGTGGATTTCTTTAAAAAAAATTTAATTTTTTTTTATTGAAAACTGATAATTCTATTGTATTTTTTATTGATTATTTGAAAGACAACAATGTCTGTTATTGTCTGTGGTTTATTATTACAATATAATGGTAGAAAAACATGTGAGAAAAATAATGAACTAAAATAATGGTGTATCACTCGAGTGATACTTGCCCGCTAAAGGGTTAAATCTACTGCAAACATATATGAATTAAATAGTTTAAATATATATGATTATATATTATGATTATGACATATATGATTATGAATTAAATAGTTAATCCTAATAGTAACAGCATATTTACATAGTGAAAAAAATATAGACTAGGAACAGTGTTAAGTGTGTAAATTTCCCTTATAAATAATCTATCCGAATCTGTCAAGTTACTCAGGTACTTAACATCTCCAAACTAGTATCCAAAACAGCTACTGCTAATTAATGTGGACATATTTCTAGCCATGAATTCAAATTCAAGTGTGGTTCACACTGCAAATGCTGTGCAACCGAACACTTCTTCGACAGAGCAGCTTGCAGCATGCCTTAAGTCATTGCGAAAAGTGAGGGGAGCTGCCACTTGCTTCTTCACAACTTTGTCACAAGTGAGTAACTGCTGTTATAACTTATAAGTTAATATAATTACAGAGCTATCTTATCTATATACACATTGCTTTAATTTGTATCGGACTCTAATGAAGGATATTTTTTAAATATTTGAGTTAAAGGTAGCTATGGAAACAGAAAATGGTATAGCTAGCAAGCTATTGATTGTAAATATCACTTATTTTAGTAATTTTTAATTAAATTGAATTTATTTTGATTTCAAGTGTTTAGCTATTACAATTATTAAGGCTCTTTTCAATAGGTAAATTTGTCATGATTTCACTCATTAGTATTTAGTATGGTTCCAATAATAGCTGCTTCTCCCCTCTAGTTCTACTCATTGGAAAATAGCAAAGAGAACAACACTAGCAATGTTGTCGCCAAAAAGAAAGACCCCAATGAACTGGATGCCATGGTACAGACAGAACTGGAGGATCTACTCAGAAATACCAAGTTAGTTACTTGCAGTTACTTATTTTACAATTTTATAACTATTTTGATACGGTTTGTGACAGGTTATTCTAGGGTAATGTGCCTTTTAAGAATGTGCCTTTCAAGAAAAGTCCAAAAACCCTTTCAAAAATTGTAAAACATCTTGTTTGGATAATTTTGAAATATCTGATAGCTATCCTAATAGTTTTTCGTAAAAGTGTTCAGATTAAATCATTAAAACTAGCTACTATTATTTGCACTTTGAGCCAAAGAACAATTAAATTGATCTAAAATTGAAAAAGTAATTTTTTGAAAATACTTCTAAGTTCTAGCTATAAAATTTAATTTCAAAAATAAGTCACTAACCAAAGTTTCTTAGAATTCACTTTTACATATCATATCAAAATTTCAGCTACACTGAACTGCAAATATATAAGACTTAAGAAACAGTATGCTATACTTCTGTAGCTACTTAACTTCTTTAGAATTTTATAAATATTTTTTTTCTTCCTTCCATAGCTGTTTTTGTATAATAATATATTGATAGCTAATACCTGATATTCCTCTCAGGCTCCTGCAGATTGAAGTGTCAAGTCTGTCTCCCCAGTTGAACAGCAACATGCAGAGTAATTTAGATCTGCTCTCCTTAGATCCGGGTATGGACAAACAGCACCTTCATCACAAGTTACGGCAGTGCTACATATGGATGGACAAGGTAGGTTGTAGCTAGTGCAACTCAAGTGATCATGTATTAGCCAATGGGGAGAAATAGATTTGATATCAATTTCCTCAGTTTTTAGAAACTAGGGTAGATGGAATAGAAAGGATGAGCTATAAGAGGGGTTTCTTTGGTTTCGAGCCATTCTATCTAATTTTGTTTTTGGTTTATCTATCAAGCTACCCTATCCTGAAACTGTCTTGGTGAATGGAAATGAGGGGAGAGGGGGTGGTTGCATACCTTATGCTCTTAACATTTTTTACCTGCCTAATGTGAAAGTCTACATCAAATACAATGAGAAAATATATCTTCGGCATGAATCTAATGCTGCGTTTTTAGAAATCAGTAGATGGGCATCAAGCATGAAATTCATGCCCAACTTTTAAAACTACATTTGAATAAACGTAGCTATGTTTTTTTGTATGTCACATTTCCTTTTACCGTGTCATGAATTGGGTCTGAAAGAGATTGCAAAGGTATTGGATAAACCTTTCAGTTGAAGAACAACTATATAATATACTAGCTAATTGTTATTACTCTGAAAGTGTAACTGTATTTTTGTTTGTAGCTGCTAAAAAAAAATCATCACATTATGTAGATTAAAAAACATCTAATCTTTGTTATTAATGCAGGTTCACAACTACAGTTCGATGAGTCACAGCCTCATGACTCAGAGTCAGCTCAATAGGTCCCACACATCCAATCATTGGAGTTCCAGCAAGAGAAGAAGACCTCCACCCACCTCCTACAATGTTAATATACCTCAGCAGTGAGTGATGGAGGCAAAACTTTTGAACTAGTCTTGTGACAATTTACGATTTGGTTTTGAATGTAGCTAGCTAGGAGATCGGTTGGAATTCGCTTGAGTTGTGAATAACTTTTTTTTTCATTGGAGGAAATTATTTTCAACCCTCTCTTATTTTTGTTAGGGTTATTTAGGTAAATTGTAGACATATGTACATATTTCTATGTCCCAACAGACATACATATTAATGGTCTATGTCCCTTTCAGACAAGTAGATAACCTTATCTTGGCAATCAACAATCAGTTCCAGGACATGTCTCTGAACGTCACCAGACCTATGGGAACCAATGCAATAGTGCAGGTGAGAAATGACTAAACTGTAGTGCCGCTGGAACTAGTAACTAGCTTTTTATTAGTCTATTTAAGAGTGTTGATAAAGATAACTTTATGCATCAGGAAATAAGGTTAGCTAGTTGAAATTTACGAAATTAGGCATTGACTTTTATAATCTCAAAAAATAATAACACCATCATTCCTTTTCTCATCTCTTATTTGTTTCCATGGCATTATCCCCTAATTCAGCATCTTGTTTTCCTCTTTATTTTCCCCAGGTGACTCTAGGTAGGGTGTTACGTGGAGTGCTCGTACTGCGTGGTTTGCTGATAGAGGGAGTGGTGATCAGAGGCTATGATGAGTCAAACCTTGATAAGAAGGGCAACGTGAGTAGTCAACTGTACTGTAGGCATTTAGTGAAGTAGCTACCTGTTAATTCACTTAAATAGAGCTAAAGAATGTCCCTAAGGAATTTGATAAATAAGAAAGGAAAAACCTTAACTAAATTAGTAAAACTAAAAGATAACTACTACCCTACTAAATTGCTGTCAAATACCTAAATCTTGTTTTTAATGGAAAAATATGGCATCTTTTTCAAACAAAAAAAAAATACTAAATATTTTATTTTCCTCTAAATAAGATATATTAATACCTAACTAATTTATATTAATTAAACAAACCCTCTTTTAAATCACACCTTTTTTCTCAGGTTGACATCTTCACGCAATCCAATCTGGTGGTATATCAGCGAGTGACTGACAATGCCTGCGCTGCAATGCTCCACTTCTGCTCCCCCTACTTCGTGGACCTGAGCATTAGGTCCTTCTTCACGTGGCTCCACAGTTACAATAACCTTTTCTCGCAGCCTTGCACCAAGTGTGGTTACACCATCAGTAACTGCAGTCCTCCTACCTGGAGACAGTTCAGAACACTCCTACCCTACCATCAGCATTGTAGACCTTAGTTAGTGGAAACTGGTATTGATAACTGATCTATTGATTGGTGTGTTAACTGATCTATTGATTGGTGTGTTAACTGATCTATTGATTGGTGTGTTAACTGATCTATTGATTTGTGTGTTAACTGATCTATTGATTGGTGTGTTAACTGATCTATTGATTGGTGTGTTAACTGATCTATTGATTTGTGTGTTAACTGATCTATTGATTTGTGTGTTAACTGATCTATTGATTGGTGTGTTAACTGATCTATTGATTGGTGTGTTAACTGATCTATTGATTGGTGTGTTAACTGATCTATTGATTGGTGTGTTAACTGATCTATTGATTGGTGTGTTAACTGATCTATTGATTGGTGTGCTAACTGATCTATTGATTGGTGTGCTAACTGATATATTGATTGGTGTGCTAACTAATCTATTGATTGGTGTGTTAACTGATCTATTGATTGGTGTGCTAAGTTGCTAACTGATCTATTGATTGGTGTGGTAAGTTGCTAACTGATCTATTGATTGGTGTGCTAAGTTGCTAACTGATCTATTGATTGGTGTGCTAACAGATCTATTGATTGGTGTGCTACCTGGTTATAGAGTGTTTTCAAACTCAAGGGCATAATTTTTATCACTAGCTACTGTAATTCGTGTTGCAGTTTTAGAGGATAGCGCTAGGGTTATGCTCTTCAACTACGAGGTTTTAGTTTTTGTGTTAGGTAAGCTCTAGGCACCTCTTCATTTTCCTCTCTCATCCTTGTGTGCAGACACTGGTGCTTGTGTCCCAAATGAATGCATTCACGGAGTAGCTTTGCATCCATGAGCATTGTCACTGACGGTGGTTGGTGACTTTGTTCAAGGAGCAACTTTCCTTTCTGACTGCTTCTTCTGATCTCTTGTAGCTACTCAATTTATTTTTGACGTCAGCGCTATGGCCTTTAGTTTCGAAGCAGACGTTAAACCCCTACTAAATTATTTGATGGTCATGGGTAGCTGTAACCTTTAAAATAGTAATCAGAATTGAAACTCTTTTTTTTTATATAAATTAGTCTGAATATTGTTCCGTCACATTAATAAAACCCAAACGAAAAATTATAGAATGTGAACTGAAGATGTACATTTTTATTTAATTTAATAAAAAAATTGCAAGTTTTTCATTCTATTCATTTTCAAGTATTAAGTATTGTAATTGTATGTATATAGCAATTATTTTTTTAAGTATCAATAAAATATTTTTTTATTGATACTTAATGTTCTTCAATTGTAGTGTAGTGAAGAAACAGTGATGTTCTTCAATTGTAGTGTAGTGAAGAGACAGTGATGTTCTTCAATTGTAGTGAAGAGACAGTGATGTTCTTCAATTGTAGTGAAGAGATAGTGAAGCTCTTCAATTGTACTGAAGAGACAGTGACGCTATACATCACTGTCCCTTCTTTTTGGCAGAGTGTTTTCTTGTGTCTGTTATTCTATCGCCAGGCAGTGTGTCTGTCAGGTGCAACTCAGGTGGTTCTTTGCGCTACTACTTACTTTACTGGCAAAATGTGACGTTATTATACTTATTAATTAAATAATTTAGTTAGTTTTGTATTCGATAATTGGAACACTCAATAGCTTTTATTATGAATCATAACTATGGAAATACTTAAATTTGGTGTGGTATAAACGTTAATTAATAATAATTATTAAATATTCATGCATGAGTATTATCAGACTATGAAATTGGAAGACCTTTGGGCTGAATTTGTCTTCAGTTGGAATGTGGGTGAGTGAGTGATTTAATAGTCAGAAATTTATATGAATTACAAGATTATATAAATTAAATGAAATTAAAATGCATTTTTGTTACTTGTCAATCAATTCACAATAGTTATAAAATTTCATAGGTTAATCATATAAAAATTTCAATTTTCTTTTTAAATGTTTGTGGACAATCTTCCGTAAAATTTCTTTATAAAATGAAATAATTTTTTTTAAATTCTCATACGACTTTTATTTGCGGAGAAACCATAAGGAAAATATTTCAAGCTTAAGTAGGAATAGATTAAAATAATTCGTAATTGATGACATTATTCGGATCTTTCCCATTTGACGACCCCCACTAGATTTAATTTAAATTAATTTCTTTAGATGTATTTTTGTCCATAGAGTCCGAAAATCAAAACCGTTTTTTGTAGAAACTAATGGTTTTGAGATATCAGGGTTTAAAGTTATTTATTTCCTATGTATTACTGAAGGATTGGAAACTTTAAAAAAACTCGTGTTTTCATTGAAATTACTCAAACAATATAAATTTTTTACATGAAACAGTAATGTAGTTTGTTGTATCCGCTAGTTTGTTGTACTGAATACTTCATGATTGTTTAAGGACCTGGCAGGGGGGCTCGAGGGCGGCACGCCCCCCGAAATACATATATCAACTATAATTCCAGTTTCCGTGATATTTTCAATTTATTACTTCAATGCTGATATATGTGCAATGGGGGGCGTGCCACCCTCCATACCCCCCTGCCAGCTCATTAAACAATCATGAAGTGTGCAGTACAACAAACTAGCGGATACAACAAACTACATTACGGCTATTTTTGATCAAAATTGGCCAAGAAGCGTGAAAACACGAGTTTTTTCAAAGTTCCCAATCCTTCAGTAATACATAGTAAACAAATAACTTTAAACCCTCATATCTCAAAAACTATTAGTTTCTACAAAAAACAGTTTGATTTTAGGTTTCTATGAACAAAAATAAATATAAAACAAGCAATTTGAATTAAATTTGGTGGGGGTTGTCAAATGGGAAAGATCCCATTATTTAATTTCTTATGAAATAAACTAGATTTTGTAAACAAGATTTTATCAAAGTCTACGGACATTAAGAACATTATTTGATTATTCTAAATGTTTTCAAATTTGAAATATTTCGATAGAAATAGAACTGTTAATACACATGTGAGGTAGCATGGAAATAGTGAAATTACTCTACTTTACATGCTAAAATTTATCAATAGTTATTATAATAATGATCTATTATTACACCAATTACAGACCATTGCCATGGATGAGTGGGGATAAATACTGTACAATATTATCATAACCTACAGGAATAGTTGCATCAATGATTAGTGTCAAAAAGGCCTAATGAAATATTAACCATTCATCTTGTATCTGTACAAATACTTCTTTCACTACCTATTTCAAGAAATGTTGAAGAAACTTTCAATATATTTATATAATGTCAATGTTGTATTTTATCATTTTATTTAGAATGTATTTTATCAAAATGTTTAAAAATACAATTAATCACAATTATCTTAAATACAATTAATCACAATTATCTTAAATACAATTAAAAAACATTTAATCACAATTATCTTAAATACTATTAAGTACAATAAAATTAAATGCAATAAAAATAGAAATAAGTACAATTACCTTCAATACAATTAAACAAACACCTACAGCTCTCTATCTGCTCTAAATAAATGCCCCACTAACTCGGTAAAATAGTTTAGAGACTACCTACCTATACCGCAGTATGACATCATAGTGAGTGTACAGTAGAAAAAAGTACTGACAGTGCTATTTGAGGCAATGTTGTAACAGTATTGGGACAATGTTGTAATAATATTGGGACAATGTTGTAACAGTATTGGGACAATGTTGTAACAGTATTGGGACAATGTTGTAACAGTATTGGGACAATGTTGTAACAGTATTGGGACAATGTTTTAATAATAATGGGACAATGTTGTAACAGTATTGGGACAATGTTGTAATAATATTGGGAAAATGTTGTAACAGTATTGGGACAATGTTTTAATAATAATGGGACAATGTTGTAACAGTATTGGGACAATGTTGTAATAATATTGGGACAATGTTGTAACAGTATTGGGATAATTTTGTAATAATATTGGGACAATGTTGTAACAGTATTGGGACAATGTTGTAACAGTATTGGGACAATGTTGTAACAGTATTGGGACAATGTTGTAACAGTATTGGGACAATGTTGTAACAGTATTGGGACAATGTTGTAACAGTATTGGGACAATGTCGTAATAATAATGGGACAATGTCGTAACAGTATTGGGACAATGTTGTAACAGTATTGGGACAATGTTGTAATAATATTGGGACAATGTTGTAACAGTATTGGGACAATTTTGTAATAATATTGGGACAATGTTGTAACAGTATTGGGACAATGTTGTAACAGTATTGGGACAATGTTGTAACAGTATTGGGACAATGTTGTAACAGTATTGGAACAATGTTGTAACAGTATTGGGACAATGTTGTAACAGTATTGGGACAATGTTGTAATAATAATGGGACAATGTTGTAACAGTATTGGGACAATGTTGTAACAGTATTGGGACAATGTTGTAACAGTATTGGGACAATGTTGTAATAATATTGGGACAATGTTGTAACAGTATTGGGACAATTTTGTAATAATATTGGGACAATGTTGTAACAGTATTGGGACAATGTTGTAGCAGTATTGGGACAATGTTGTAATAATATTGGGACAATGTTGTAGCAGTATTGGGACAATGTTGTAATAATATTGGGACAATGTTGTAACAGTATTGGGACAATGTTGTAACAGTATTGTGACAATGTTGTACCAATATTGTGACAATGATGTACCAATATTGTGACAATGTTGTACCAATATTGTGACAATGATGTACCAATATTGTGACAATGTTGTACCAATATTGTGACAATGTTGTACCAATATTGTGACAATGTTGTACCAATATTGTGACAATGTTCCGCTAGGATAATTTGCTCTTTGTGTTCCATATTATCAAAGAGTTTATTTAAACTCAACGTTGAAGGTTTTTTCCGGTTTCAAGCTTTTGAATAGAAAGATTTCTATTCATCATCAGGAGAAAGGGGGGAAACCTGGACCTGACCATGAATTTTATGACCAATAGTTGTATCTTTGTGTTTTATTTGAAGACATAAAATAAATATTAGAAATTAATAACAGCAGTTATTAATTGTCTGTTCTAATATTAATGAATAATTTGACTGTAAAGTTTCAGTCACATTACGCATTTAAATTATTAATGAAATACCTACTTTGTGTGTACTATTCAGTTTGTACTATTTAGCGTGTGTGTGTGTGTGTATGTGTACTATTTAGCGTGTGTGTG
>CANNZV010003713.1:0-56032 GCA_947561585.1 Caprella mutica
GCATGCTAGATCACAAAGACCAGGTATTTCCATAGAAGTGGAAATTTCAGGTACCACAATAGCCATGATATTGTGAGTTTTATTGCCAAATATAGCTTTAAATTGTACTACATCAGTATCAAAGTTTTGATTAGAGTTAAATCCATTTATACTAATACTAATATTCCTATTAACCTTTCTGAATTTATACTTCCTAGACACTCTCTCAGTCACAAAGCTAAATTGAGCTCCAGAGTCTTTCATTGCTCTCAAATAGTGGCTATTAGCTAGTTTACAACTGAAAGTAGGAAGAATAACCTTTTTACATTGTTCAAATGAAAGGAAAGAAGAATGATTTACATTAATTGAGCCACTGACAATTTTGTCTTTATTATTAGAGTCAAATTTAACTTCACATAGATAATCAAAATGAAACCTGCTACAATTCTTACATGAACGCTTGAACTTGTATTTACATTCTTTAGTTTTATGGTTGTCATTTCCACATTTTATACAACCATTCAGAGCAATAAGTTTCTTAATTTTACTAGATGCAGAACTATACCTAGAACACTTAAACAAAGGATGACTCATATCATCACCATTATCAGACTTACAGAGAACACAAGATTTAAAATTGTTCTGAAATTTTTGGTGAGATTGAGTGCCATGATTTACAAGCTGGTGTTCAATATTCACTGCCATAGAGTTAAACCTATCTACAGGTTCAGAATAATTTCCAGAATTAGAAGCCACACCCGAAGTACTAGTAACTGTTGACAAATATCTTTCAGTAACTTTAAATATATTTTCCTGAATTAATTCTAGAGATGGCTTTGTTTCATTTGTGACATTAACCATGACATTTCTAAACTTTTCATTAAGACTGTTCCAAATAAAGAACTGCAGAACAGTGTCTATACTAATTTCTAGTTCAGTGAAAGTATCTATAATGATTCTCATTTCACTTATAAATTGATAAGGTTCACCAGGATAAGACAGCCTAAGCTTAACTAGCCTCTCAATTATGTCAAACTTTAGATTGGTAGGCGAGGCAAATGCTTTAGTAAGTAAATCCTTAGCAGCATCATAAGATTGCTGATTAGCACCAAGAGATTTTACCAAAATTAGCGGTTCATTTTTAAGTTGGCGTTCGAGAAATACATATTTCTCAAACTGGCTAAGGTTATACTTGTCAATAATATTCTCAAAGGATTTAAGGAAAATCTCCAAAGACTCTTTCTTTGGATTAGAAAACTCTGGTAAAGGTATTTGTGGCAATTTTAATTGGTTACTCACCGGTGTAGAACGCTCTGACCTGTCACCGTGCTCATTTGAAAAAGAATGGGAGCTAGCAGACGGCCGTGTAGAAGTTCCTAACGCTCGGATTCCCTGTGAAAGTCTCTCGTCATAAGAATCACAGTCACTAAACTCCGAGAGTAGTTCATCTTCACTCTTTATGGTTTTCCAAATTACCTTTGAAACGTCATCATTTAGTTTACCTAGTTTATCTTTAACTTCTTGTAAAGATTCCTTTAATACTAATTTGTCCTCTATGGGTAAAGAATTAATATATTCTTCAGATAAAGAATTACATAAGCGAGTAGCTTTACTCCTCTGATATTTGCGTTGTTTTTTAATAAATTCCAGCTCGCATTCATTAGAGGTTCCCTGGGAACTTGAAGCTGCATCCGCAGGCATGTTTAATAGCTGAAAGAGAACAAATTAGAAATAACCCAATCTGAAAGAATTAATAAAGTTATTAAATTGAAGATCGCCAAACCTCAACACCATCAGCGCCACCGTCGCCGCCAGACTGCCAAACTAAAGATGCCAACAGACGACATCCTGTCTACAGCGCCATGAGAAAAAAGGAAACATAGAATAAAATGAATAAGGATATAAAGAATAAGTCACCGTTTAAATTACTATTTAATTGCCGCATAGTTAATTCACAAGGGAATTCATTTAATAGTTGTGGGCTATTTAGAGGTTTGAATGATGAAGGGGCAGCCAGGAGTAGGAGGTCTTCCAAGACAATTTGGTGAACTGCGCCTTTAAGAATGAAAAGAATAGTTATTAATATACAAGAATAAGAATAAAGAATATATTAAATCAGTATAAAGAATAAGAATTACCTATATAATAAACAATTAACGGCCCAGATCGTAGCCAATTTGGGAGAGACCTCTAGGGTGGATCAAAAAGCTGGGCGTGAACCTAGCCTCCCATCTGGTAATCGACGGAACCTACAGAATACAAGATAATATGCCGGTGACCAAAAAGAATAGTGTTCGGATGTCGCCTTAAGGGCCGTTTATATCATAATATAAATCATTTAATCAGTTTATTGTCCACGATTGGACCCAATTGATTAATTACCATGTTGGCATCATATGGCAAGTCTGATTATGGCATTTAAGGTATGCACTTCCAGTGCCGGGTCATAGCGACCCGTTATTTGGCTTAGCCACTCATTATTAAAAGGGAATTAGGAGGGAATTTGGGAGTGGGAAATGGGAGAAGGAAGAAGGTTTTAAAAGAGTAGTTTATAAAACCATAGGGAAAAGATTTAGAGTATTCAGGAAAGGAATGAGTGCATTGAATATGATTGGTTTATATATACAATGCATAAACAAGTATTTAGAGCATCCACATTGTGTGATGGATTGTGAAGAACTGCTAGGAACTTGACCTCGATAAATATTGTCAGGTCATGTTCCAATATTTTATGATTTTAATTTATAAATTTAGTCTCTTAAAAACTATTATAATTGGCCACCGGTAATATTATTAAACAAACATACATCAATTTTATTTCAGGATTTTCATTCAATATTTAGATTTTACATCTGATAAATTTTTTCACTGGGATTTGTCTGTGATGCGAGTGTTTGTATTCTGGTGAGTGGGCACTTTTTGTGTATAACATAAATAAACACCATAAATTATATTTGCTTCTAATAATACGCTGCATTCTTTTGTTTGTAATATCACTCATTTAATCTTGTGTGTAGAATTCTGATGTTTATGGGTCCATTTATTGAATCACTTTAAAGAATATCCTTTAAACTAGGATCTCTTCATCATAAAAATATAAAATTTGTTGTTTTTAATAAAATATTGCTTGTGTTTTATATAAGTGGCTTATAAATCAATCATCTGTGCTTGTAACATCTCTCACTCTATTCTCCAATATGTTAATTAACTGGCATTCTGCAGGTAAAATGACCTCCAACAGCAATTCCCTCCGAGTCATCAGTCTAGTAACTCTCACTGTTCAAAATGCAGCCGTTGCTATCAGTATGCGCTACTCTAGGACTCGTGGAGGGGACCTCTTCATCACATCCACAGGTGGGAACTAATTGCTAATGGTGTTTGACAATTATATGATATCCTTATGAACAAAGATTGATTATGAATATATTATAGTTACCACAATATTGTGCCCTATTTTTTGTGATAGTATTGCTTAATTCATAACTGTGTTATTTCTCCCCCATGCAGCTGTTGTGATGGCGGAAGTTCTGAAATGTGTAGCTTCCCTCTTCCTCGTGTACAAAGATGAACAGTCTGTTACAGTCAGTTTGTACTATAGATAATAATATAAAATATATCAAGAAAATTTTACTAAACTCAGAATATAATATTTTAGTTTTAAGATATGATTCTACAGATGTATTGTGCAAACTGGGAAGAAATTCAATATTTATTTATTCAGGAAAGATTGCTATTTGTTTTATAAAAAAAACAATCTGCATCTGGTTAAAAAAAATCATCATCTGCGTTTGTAGTCAATTTTCACATCTAATATAACTGTTAACCCTTTAGCTATAGGTAATACTTTAACATATTTAGTGTTCACCCCTCAAATGGACTTGATTACCGGCTGCTTACAATTACCAGATAATGGGTGTTGCCTTACGTATTGATTGGTCAAGAAAACATGTTCAACATTCATATTGGCTTGTAACTTATGTAATGTTAACACCCCTTTTCTGGTAAATGAGAGCATATCGTAATCGAGTAGTTAGGTACACCATGTCTATGACATGAAATATTAACCCGTACATGCAGTGGCCATATTTTGGGACAGCAATCTGGATAC
The DNA here is from genome assembly GCA_947561585.1 of Caprella mutica. Lineage (NCBI taxonomy): Eukaryota > Metazoa > Arthropoda > Malacostraca > Amphipoda > Caprellidae > Caprella > Caprella mutica. The sequence continues at coordinate 4,088 of CANNZV010003713.1, forward strand.
AGGCAGATTGCGAGCAACTGTGTACAGGTTAAAATGTGACTATATGTGAAGGAATACAATTGAAAATGTGTTTTCAGAGTACAGTGATGTGCGTGTATACCAGAGTTTGGAAGAATAAAGTTGACACATTGAAGGTCTGTGTGCCAGCATTTGTCTACCTCATTCAAAACAATCTGCTCTATGTCTCGGCTTCTAACCTTGATGCTGCTACCTACCAGGTAAACATCTAACACTTCTTTCACATCTTGTCATTAGGAAAATAGAGATATAAGACTATGCTTACTCAGCACATTATTAGATCAAAAATTAGTAAATTACTGTTTGATATTTTGAAGAAAAGTGTATCTTTAATGATTCTTGGACAGTTGACTAAATTCACATTTTAAAAGAAACTTCATTAGCTAATTGAATCTAGCTAATGCTTGTAGATATTTTGAATTTGACCTTGGTACATGATTTAAAATTCGTTAGATTAGGAAATTAGAAAACTGTTATTTATAAACTAGTATCATGTGTAGACTCTTTTCTTTGATAGTACCTTCTAATTCCATCTTATATATAGTGTATATTTTAAGTTTTCAGACAGTTCCACATTTTGATCATGTAAGAAAAAGTATATAACTAGTAGCTTATATTTAATTACCTTATTTTAATTTGTATCCATGATACCTGCAGGTATCATAGATACACATTAAAATAGAAGTTAAATAATAAATATTGTATAATTTATCTCTATGATCGGAAATGAAGAACAGTCCAATATACTCCAATAGCTACTATTGACTATTATCATGCTGTTATGTAATATGACTGTTTATTTGGCCACTTGCCTCTCAGACTGCTTCTTCCAGTCCCTTGTAATTTAATTTATTGTCAGCAATTTGGTCTTTGGTTCCGAGGCAGACATTAAAACCACTTCCTAAATATAAACCAGTCAGAATCACAAAATAAAAACCTTTTAATTAAATCCTTCGTATAACTCCTATGTATTTTTATCTCAGGTGACATATCAGATGAAAATCCTCACGACTGCAATGTTTGCAATCCTCATCCTTGGTAGAACTATCAGCAAGATTCAATGGGGTGCTCTCATGGTGCTGATATTTGGAGTAGCATTGGTACAGACTGCATCAAGTGAGTGGCAGTTATTAGCTTGATGTAATTGTAAAGGGCCGTACACACGCAGGGTTTATTAAGTCTTTCCACCAGAATTTTTGCTAAGCTCCTACTTTTTCCACGTTGTTTCTTATATTCTTGTAGAAAAAGTAGGAGCTTAGCAAAATGTCTGGTGGAAAGACTTAAAAAACCCTGCGTGTGGACGGCCCTTTGGGAATAACTTGATGTGATTGAAGTGGAAAGTCAGTGAAAGGGAAAGCAAATTTCCTAAATATTTAAACGTACCTACAGTAGCTAGCTATGTATAAGTGTGTTTATTCCAAACACATGATTATAGAAGTTTATATTATTATTACAAATATACACAGTGTGTATGTATTTAAATATTGAAATAAAATCAGTTCTCAGACCAACAACGATCCATTGGTGTCATTTTGATGTCAGTCGTGAGTGGAAATAGATATGGATGTTCAAATTTTGTTAACTCATTCACTCTTGAGGTTGCTGGTGGAAAAGGATGCAAGTCTAAATAGCAGCTATTTAGAATATCGCATTTAAAGTTTGCAAATGCGTTCAGTAAATCACTGCTGTTTCGAAATATAACGATTCACTCTACACACATCCCTTTCTTGGCCAACATAGTAGGACTTTCTAGCAAGCTTTTAACAGTCACAACTCATTTTGGTTACTTTTGGACTTGCTCCATTTTTGCCAGTATAAATTTATGTGTTGAACCAATTTTCTTTTTCAGCCACATCCTCCGCTCCTGTGACACTGGAGCAGTCTCCGTTGATTGGCTTCATTGCCGCCATTGGTGCTTGCTGTTGCTCTGGCTTTGCGGGTATTTACTTTGAGAAGATTCTGAAGACGTCTGACATTTCCGTTTGGATGAGGAATGTGCAATTGTCCCTCGCTTCTATTCCATTGGGTGAGAACTGCATTGCCAATCTATGACTTTTTCAAAAATTACCCCATTTAGTAATTAAAATTTTATTTATTTAAATTGAACAAAAAATTTGATGGTATGATAATTTACCATTTTGATTAGAAAAGTAAAAAGTAAGCTCAGAGTTATTGTAAGAAGAATGATATAAATAATATACCTAATAATTATTATATAACTCTTATTTAATTCAGTATTAATTATTTTTCCCTACTGACCGAATGAGTGGCACTGTCTAATAACTCAGCACTTCCCTAACCCCTGCTTTATCCATATGTTTCATCAACAGGCCTGCTGACCTGCCTGGCGTCAGACTGGCAGAACATTCGCAACCAAGGTTTCTTCTTTGGCTATGACTCTTACGTGTGGTACCTAGTGGCACTGAATGCAGTGGGTGGCTTATTGGTTGCAATGGTGGTGAAGTACGCTGACAACATCCTAAAGAACTTTGCCACGTCAATTGCCATAGTCCTGGCAATGATTGCGTCAGTTTACCTCTTCAACATGGTTCTGACTCTACAGTACCTGGCCGGTACAGTGCTGGTCATTCTGTCGATATTCATGTACAGCTACCAGCCATCTAGCAGTGCCAAGAATACAGTGCCCCTTGCTCCACCTGTGATGCAGAAGGTATAATCCTTTCGTTAAAAGGGCCGTACACACGCAGGGTTTTTAGGTCTTTCCACCAGAATTTTTGCTAAGCTGCTCCTACTTTTTCTACTTTACTTTCGAATTATTGATAGCTATAAGGGAAAACAATATAATTTTTATTTAATTGAAGTATCGTTGAAAAAGTAGGAAAGAGTCTTGTGGAAAGACTTAAAATGCCTTTGTGTGTACAATCCTTTGAGGGACTAACTCCTGTTTGCTTTAACAACATTGCTCGTTAACATTAACAGTGCTTGTGTTTGTGACGTCAGGTATGAAGTCTTTTGTCGTCAGGTACGCAGTTTGTTGAATTTAACGCTAGTTTGGGAATTCTAGGGAAATTGCAATATTTTTATTTTATTATTATTCATTTTTATTTACCTTGTTTTATTTAGTTGCCTTGTTTCAGTATTTTATTTTTTTTGGTGTTTATTTTTATCCACTTTTTAATTGGGTGATATTTAATTGGTCTTTTTGTACTAGATACGTATTTGCTATTTTTTTGAGATTAGCTATTTATTAGCTACCTTTCAGTGTAATTTAATTAAAATATACTATTATTTACTATAGTATTCTTGCAACAAAATGAAGCAATTTATGGAAGGAGGCTCCGTTGTGGTTGAATTTTTAAGAGCAGCTTTTGATTTAAAAGATGAGTTAGCGGAGAAATATTTTAGATAGTTTACGTAAACTTAGCTGTTTTTAACCTCGCAAGTTGGTATCTCGGGTAAATTCTGATTTAACGGACAGGTTAAAAGTGACCAATTATTATATATTTTTTTCTTACATGATCGAAAATATGTGAAACTGTCCGTTAACTAGGAAATCACCCTAAATATTGATTTTGTTTCTGTGTATATATTTGTTCAATATTTTTATTTTTGTATTGTTAACCTTTTTAGAGGTAATGCAATACCATCTTTTCTATCTCTTTATTGGCTGAATTAACACTTCCAATTATTGTTTCAAGGATTTCTTAATTCGTCAGTTTAGCTAATATGGAAATTAAAGCTATTAATTATGTTAGAAATCCTAAAATAGAGGAATAAGAACAAATATTGAACCTACTTAGATAACTGAAGAAAGTTATGGTGGGGCCATAGAAGATGTGCCCACCATAACTACCTCTATACAGTCCTATTAGTGTTTTGATTTTAATTATTACTGCAGTATTGTAATTACCAAAAATATATTTAAATTATTTTTGTATTAAAGTTACTGTACTTATTTATTTCTTTATCAAAGATGCTACTTTTGTTTAATTCTTTCAGTCTTTTACACTTGATGAATAGCGCCTTAGAGGCGAAACTAGTAGCTACTGATCTATGTACTTAGGCATCGCCAGTTTGGTCAAATAGGTCACTAATATTTTCAATATAATTACATTGCTAATGCACAAATGTTGTTAGTTTTTCTTTCCGTTATTTAGGTGTGACGTTCGTTATTGTATAGCGACCTACTGTTATTAGGGGAAATACTCAATTGCCGTCTGTAATTGAACTTTATTTGAAACAGGTTTCAATACGCTGGAACATGCTTTAAAGTATTTGAAAAACGTTTGAACGAGTTGAACACTTAGGTTAAAGTTTTGAAAGGAAAATTCAGGTGTTTAAATAATAAAAAAATTTACTTTGTGCCTTTTTATTCATAATGGTAGAAGTTTTTCATGCATGAATATTAAATTTCGATGGTCACTAATAGTCCTATTCAGTATTCAAAGAATTCAATAACTTAGCAATTGAGTATTTGCCAGTTGAAACTTAAACAAAACAGATTTTGTTTACGTGACGTCACCAGAAAAACACTTTAATTAAAGGTCCTTGTTTTTTTATCACTCTATTCATTAGAACTAAGGTTACTGATTATAAAACTGCAAACCATTTCAAATTTGGTTCTATGTTTTTATTATAAGTAATTAAGTTGTTCGGATGGGTTGTTCTCCACCATCCGACTTTCTAAGCTGACTAAGCAAAGAAAAAGTATGGCGTACATCTGACTAATTCGAAACAATAGCAAAACTAAATGGCTACCTATACTGTTGCCTAAATGCCATAAATAAACCTTCGATACCTATATAAAAGTACCTAATTAGTAATTACAATTATTAATAGGGTTGTGACAATACGCAGATAAAATCATAGATCTTAAGAATATCACAGACGAAATGAATTGGTATCGAGTACTATATACCGCTGGTTTAGAACGATTAAATAGTCTTTAATTCATTCTATCTATACTATTTCCAGGATCTTTGATTTTAAATGCATATTGTCACAACCCTTTAATTTATCACGGTATGTTGTTTTGATGACGTCACATACAAAATATCTTGTATTGCCACTACCAAGATATATATATTAAACTACATCCTGGATACTAGACAGTGTATAGTAATCCAGTATTTTTGTATTTAGAGTCCATAAATGTTCTTTTATTTCCAGTTTTGCTACTAATTCACGTAACTCTCATCAGTTATGAATAAAGATACTGGGACTTATAAAAACTTCAATGTAATATCATTAACAATTAAAGAAATGTTGTAATTATTTTGATCAAATGTTTTTAATATATCAATTGTTTAACAGTAGATTGTAATTTCATCCTTGTATTGAAATGCCACGTCAGAAAGTTATGTTGGTACCATAGAAGATAGAGAAAAATCCATGTTAATCATTTCCCTAACGCTACTTGCAGTTTTAGAGGATAGCGCTAGGGTTATGCTCTTCAACTACGAGGTCTTAGATTTTGTGTTAGGTAGGCGATCATTTACTATCTCCTCTTCATTTTCCTCTTCCATCCGTGAGTGCAGCCACCGGTGCTTGTGTTCCTTTTCGTGACTGCATTCACGGAGTAGCTTTTCTGCATCCATGAGTTTGTCACTGACGGTGTTAGGTGACTTTGTTTTTGGAGCCACTTTCCTTTTTGACTGTTTCTCGAAGACCCTTGTATTTAATTTATTCTTGACGTCAGCGATATGGCCTTTGGTTCTGAAGAACACTTTAATAATAATTGATTAATTAGGGAGTTTAATCCTAATTGATTAATAATTTTAACTGTCAGTCTCAGAGTGTCCCCATCATAATCTAGTTGGAAAATGACATTAACCCAAGTATTGGGATTCAAATCGTTATTTTATTTACATTTTCTACGGAAACTGTGCACTGTACGAATGAAAAAATTAAACACTGTTAACACACTGTCATGGAGGATAGGGGTTCGAGTCTCTAAATTATCAAAATGTTATTCCTTTACCTTCTAATTTTCCATTACGTGTTTAAAACTTCATCGTTCTTGTGAATATTTTTATTCACTTTATTTTTATCCGAATTTTCAATGGTAAGTTATAATTTTTTTTTAATTTTTAATTTATAGTTATAATTTTTTTTTTTTTTGGCTTTTTATTTTAGAGGTGGGGTAAATTTTCCATTTATCGGACAGTTCCACATCTCCGATCATATAAGAAAATGTGGAACTGTCCGATAACTCGGAACTTACCCTATAACAAAATTGAGTGAACTGTTGTTGTTTTTTGTATATCTTTTTTGTGTAACATTTTAAAAATAAAGATTTTTTTTCACTAAAATATTAACTTTTTATTGGTGCATTTAACGAAGTTTTTACTTACAAATCTCGCTTTTGTTTGGAAATATTAACAAATAGATGTAGGGTAAGATACGAATTATTGAACAGTTCCACATTCCACAAGAACGCCCCCCCCCCCCCCTAAATACATATATCGAATATTTCAAGTTTCTGTGATATTTTCCATTCAATACTGATGTACGTGTAATGGGGGGGGGGGGGGGGCGTGTCGCCCCATACCCCCCTGCCATGTCATTAATCAATCATGAGGTGTGCAGTACAAGAAGCTAGCGGATACAACCAACTACATTACGGCTATCTTTGACCACTAAATTGTGAAAACACGAGTTTTTTCAAGTTCTCAATCCTTCAGTAATACATAGGAAATAAATAACTTCAAACCCTCAAATCTCAAAAGTATAAGTTTGGACAAAAATACGTATGAAAAATTAATTTAAATTAAATTTGGTGAGGGTCGTCAAATGAGAAAGATCCGTGAAGATGTTCGATAATTCGTAACTAACCCCTTATATTAACCGTAGGAAGAGGGTCCATGACTTTATCTGTTTTCTTTCCTAAGTCCTTTGTACGTAATTTTTCGTTATCCTGAGAAGCGTGAACTAAAATAATTCATATCAAATCAATTAATTTGTTATCATACAATGAAGTAAGTAAAAGTACAGTTCTGAACTTCTATGCATATATAGGGTAAGGTTCGAGTTATCGGACAGTTCCACATTTCCGATCAAATGAGAACACACTTTAACACGTTCTTATAATTTCGAAAATGAGGCACCGTTCAATAACACGTAATTTACCCTGGACTTTTTAAATATTTTTCTCTACATTTTGAATCTATTTAAATTCTACTTTAATATTTATTTCAGGATGAATCATCTAACTGCAGCAGTTCAGAGAAAAAGAAATAAAATTCCATTATATTTATTAAAATTATATATTTATAAAGAATTTAATAATAAAAATATCAATTATTTATCATTTTATTGAAACTGTTAAGAATTTTAAAAATACTTGGAATGTGTTTTCATTCCGCAATTTCCGAATACTGTAAGTGTTTGGGAATTGATTGTGATTTATTTAACTTCTTTACTGAAAATACATAAAGATTTTAATTGTTTTTCTAGTTCAAAATGTTCGTCAGTTAGTTTAATGGTGTCCAAGTCAAATGGTGTGTCCGGGGGACTAATTTTCATGTTGTATTTCGAATGTTTCGAACATTCGATACCGCCGCCATTCGGAATTATTTGACGTATTTCATCCGGAATGGGAATTGTCTTGATTCCTTGGAATATCAGTTTGGTAGAGAGGTATAAACTGCAGTTGGAATTCCTGTAAATTTCCTTTTGATTTGGTGACGGGACCTGAAAAGTAAAAAAAATGGAGGTACCAGAAAATTTACAAAATTGGAACAAACATTAGAAAAAATTGGGACAGGACCTGAAAATTGAAAAAGGTGAATAGTTTAAGGGACCCTAAAAAAAACGATGACGGGACCTAAAAATTAAAAAAAAATGGTGACGGGACCTAAAAATTTACAAAAAATGGTGACGGGACCTAAAAATTTACAAAAAATGGTGACGGGACCTGAAAATTAAAAAAATGAAGACGGGACCTAAAAATTTACAAAAAATGGTGACGGGACCTAAAAATTTACAAAAAATGGTGACGGGACCTGAAAATTAAAAAAATGAAGACGGGACCTAAAAATTTACAAAAAATGGTGACGTGACCTGAAAAAAAATAGTGACGGGACCTGAAAAAAAAAAACGATGACGGGGCCCATGAATTAAATAGTTAGAAGGATACTCACACTTGAAAATAGCGCGAAAGTGTGATGTCACGCGAGCGACTCATGACGTCACTTGGTATACAGATACTCTCATCGGAAATATTTGGTTATAGATCTTCATGAAATAACTTTTGATTACTTGGTCAAATAGATAATTAAATGCATCGTAAATGTTAATATATAATTATATATATATATATATATATCTAATACTGAAATCATTTATTGAATTTAGCTCAGAGGATATTCAATAATTGGATTTGTGTCGACTACGATCGATTGTGTATTCTCCAACAATGATTGAAATTGAAAAACTATAGAGAGTAAATTCTAGTATAAAAATGTAGGTATAAGAACTATTTATCACGATAAAATCGATATGGTGAAATATATATAATTAATATTTGTCAACGGATTTCTTCAATTAAGGAATGAATGAAAATCATAGATCACTAACTTTATATTGTTGTTCAAATATATACAAATTAACATAATGAATGAAAAAACGAACTGTATAGAATAAAGTAGCTAATAGCTGTATTCTGAAAACTAGTATTTAGCTACAGACTCAAAGTAAACAATACAAGAACCTTCAAATCGTATTCCAAGTGACGTCACCTTCTTTTTCTTTGTCGGTATTTCTGTCGAGTGCGAGTATCCTTCTAACTATTTAATTCATGACTGGACCTAAAAATTTACAAAAAATAGTGACGGGACCTAAAAATTGAAAAAAGTAGTGACAGGACCTAAAAATTAAAAAAAATTGTGGTGACGGGACTTCAAATTAAGTGGAATCATTCGACAACCCGGAACTTACCCTATTTAATATGATACATAAACAACTGTACCAGTGACATCGTTTGCCATGGTCTTAGTTCTCCTGGGGAAAATCTCCCGGGATACTATGTCTTGTATTTCAAAATAAGAAATCACGCAGTATTCGGAAAGTGGGTGTAAAATAGGTCATGCTCCAACCTAACTGTAAGAATCTTACTTACGGTGCTAAAAGAGTTTGCCAAGAGGTTGAGGTAGTAAAGCCTCTCCACCATTGTCTCCACCAGCCTCCAGAGTACTGCCTCTTCACCAGCCTCACCACCAGCTCTAACACCACTAATAGATACCACCTCTACTGCAATGTTAACAAATTTCTTATCACCGAATATTCAGACATTCAACAAATAGTCAACAAATCTTATCATTATACTAGGGTAACGTGGCTTTACTTGGTGAGTGAGTGTTACCACAGGTCATGTACCAATCTGACCTTTAGAAAATACTCACTGACCTAACATGACCTGTGGTGACATTCACTTTCCAGAGAAAACAGTAAGGTGGGATATTTAAGATCACGTGGATTTACTAATTCTCTGGTAATTTTTTTTTTCTGTTATAACATATAAAACATATGCCCCCAAACTATTGTTAGGTCATTAATCAATCATGAAGTGCGCAGTACAACAAATTAGCGGATACAACTAACTGCATTACGTTTTATATAAAAAATCTAAGAATATTATTTGAGATGTCCCCTTACCTGCTGGCGGCAAAGAGTTCAAAATATTCAAGACTCCTCTTGTCTTCAGTGGGTTACCGTCCAGAAAAAGGTTCTTCAGGTTAGGAAAAAGAGGAAGTACTTCAGACAGACATTGGCTACCAGTCTCATCTAGTTGAAACAGGATCAGGATTGGAGTTATAAATGAATAGGTGCGTAACAAATAGATCCTAAAACTTATTAATAATTTAAAACAAATTTGAAGTACTATATGAAAGATTTACCATTCTAATACAGTAGCTACTGTCAAATTGAACGACTAAGAAAACCTTTAACCTTATTTATGTTTTATTAGCTATGTAGGCTCACCAATTAGGTTCTCCATTCACTAATTTACTTCTCCGATCACCAATTAGGTTCTTCACTAACCATTTAAGTTCTTCGCTCACCAATTACGTTGTTAACTCACCAATTACGTTGTAAACTCACCAATTACGTTGTTAATTCACCAATTACATTGTTAACTCACCAATTACGTTGTTAACTCACTAATTACGTTGTTAACTCACCAATTACGTTTTTAACTCACCAATTACGTTGTTAACTCACCTATTACGGTGTTAACTCACCAATCAGGTTCTCCACTCACCAATTAGGTTGTTCACCATCACCAGTGTGGTGAGTGAAGGTGATTCTGTAAAAAGAGCCGAGTGCATTTGCAACAAATTATAGGACAGAGAAAGTGAGGAGAGTGAGCCGAGAGATGAGCCGAATGAGGAAAGTTCTTCATCAGTCAGTCCACTATTAGTCAAACTGTTGAATTAATTGAAAGTTATATATTCATTTATTCAGTTGAACTCCTCTATAGTGAATGAGTTAGGATGTAGCCTGAATAGTGAACAAATTTTCTTCAGTTTGCGATGAATTATCATCAGTTTTTTTGAACGAAAAGCTATTTTATTGTAGACTAAAGAAAATTTGTTCACTATTCAGGCTACATCCTAACTCATTCACTATAGAGGAGCTCACAATAGAGGAGTTCACTATAGAGGAGTTCACTATAGAGGAGTTCACAATAGAGGAGTTCACTATAGAGGAGTTCACTATAGAGGAGCTCACAATAGAGGAGTTCACTATAGAGGAGTTCACAATAGAGGAGTTCACTATAGAGGAGTTCACTATAGAGGAGCTCACAATAGAGGAGCTCACAATAGAGGAGTTCACTATAGAGGAGTTCACAATAGAGGAGCTCACAATAGAGGAGTTCACTATAGAGGAGTTCACTATAGAGGAGCTCACAATAGAGGAGCTCACAATAGAGGAGTTCACTATAGAGGAGTTCACAATAGAGGAGTTCACAATAGAGGAGCTCACAATAGAGGAGCTCACAATAGAGGAGTTCACTATAGAGGAGTTCACTATAGAGGAGTTCACTATAGAGGAGCTCACAATAGAGGAGTTCACTATAGAGGAGTTCACAATAGAGGAGCTCACAATAGAGGAGCTCACAATAGAGGAGTTCACTATAGAGGAGTTCACTATAGAGGAGTTCACAATAGAGGAGCTCACAATAGAGGAGTTCACAATAGAGGAGTTCACAATAGAGGAGCTCACAATAGAGGAGCTCACAATAGAGGAGCTCACAATAGAGGAGCTCACAATAGAGGAGTTCACTATAGAGGAGTTCACAATAGAGGAGCTCACAATAGAGGAGCTCACAATAGAGGAGTTCACTATAGAGGAGTTCACTAAAGAGGAGTTCACAATAGAGGAGCTCACAATAGAGGAGTTCACAATAGAGGAGTTCACAATAGAGGAGCTCACAATAGAGGAGCTCACAATAGAGGAGCTCACAATAAAGGAGTTCACAATAGAGGAGTTCACTATAGAGGAGTTCACTATAGAGGAGTTCACAATAGAGGAGTTCACTATAGAGGAGTTCACTATAGAGGAGCTCACAATAGAGGAGTTCACTATAGAGGAGTTCACAATAGAGGAGTTCACTATAGAGGAGTTCACTATAGAGGAGCTCACAATAGAGGAGCTCACAATAGAGGAGTTCACTTTAGAGGAGTTCACTATAGAGGAGTTCACAATAGAGGAGTTCACTATAGAGGAGTTCACTATAGAGGAGCTCACAATAGAGGAGCTCACAATAGAGGAGTTCACTATAGAGGAGTTCACAATAGAGGAGCTCACAATAGAGGAGCTCACAATAGAGGAGTTCACTATAGAGGAGTTCACAATAGAGGAGCTCACAATAGAGGAGCTCACAATAGAGGAGTTCACTATAGAGGAGTTCACAATAGAGGAGCTCACAATAGAGGAGCTCACAATAGAGGAGTTCACTATAGAGGAGTTCACTATAGAGGAGTTCACAATAGAGGAGCTCACAATAGAGGAGTTCACAATAGAGGAGTTCACAATAGAGGAGCTCACAATAGAGGAGCTCACAATAGAGGAGCTCACAATAGAGGAGTTCACTATAGAGGAGTTCACTATAGAGGAGTTCACAATAGAGGAGCTCACAATAGAGGAGCTCACAATAGAGGAGTTCACTATAGAGGAGTTCACAATAGAGGAGTTCACAATAGAGGAGTTCACAATAGAGGAGTTCACAATAGAGGAGCTCACAATAGAGGAGCTCACAATAGAGGAGCTCACAATAGAGGAGTTCACTATAGAGGAGTTCACTATAGAGGAGTTCACAATAGAGGAGCTCACAATAGAGGAGCTCACAATAGAGGAGTTCACTATAGAGGAGTTCACAATAGAGGAGTTCACAATAGAGGAGCTCACAATAGAGGAGTTCACTATAGAGGAGTTCACAATAGAGGAGTTCACAATAGAGGAGCTCACAATAGAGGAGTTCTCTATAGAGGAGTTCACTATAGAGGAGTTCACAATAGAGGAGTTCACTATAGAGGAGCTCACAATAGAGGAGTTCACTATAGAGGAGTTCACAATAGAGGAGCTCACAATAGAGGAGCTCACAATAGAGGAGTTCACTATAGAGGAGTTCACTATAGAGGAGTTCACAATAGAGGAGCTCACAATAGAGGAGCTCACAATAGAGGAGTTCACTATAGAGGAGTTCACTATAGAGGAGTTCACAATAGAGGAGTTCACAATAGAGGAGCTCACAATAGAGGAGCTCACAATAGAGGAGTTCACTATAGAGGAGTTCACAATAGAGGAGCTCACAATAGAGGAGTTCACTATAGAAGAGTTCACTATAGAAGAGTTCACAATAGAGGAGCTCACAATAGAGGAGTTCACTATAGAGGAGTTCACTATAGAGGAGTTCACAATAGAGGAGCTCACAATAGAGGAGTTCACAATAGAGGAGTTCACTATAGAGGAGTTCACTATAGAGGAGTTCACAATAGAGGAGTTCACTATAGAGGAGTTCACTGTAGAGGAGTTCACTATAGAGGAGTTCACTATAGAGGAGCTCACAATAGAGGAGTTCACTATAGAGGAGTTCACAATAGAGGAGTTCACTATAGAGGAGCTCACAATAGAGGAGCTCACAATAGAGGAGTTCACTATAGAGGAGTTCACTATAGAAGAGTTCACTATAGAGGAGTTCACTATAGAGGAGCTCATAATAGAGAAGTTCACTATAGAGGAGCTCACTATAGAGGAGCTCACTATAGAGGAGTTCACAATAGAGGAGCTCACTATAGAGGAGCTCACTATAGAGGAGCTCACTATAGAGGAGTTCACTATAGAGGAGTTCATAATAGAGGAGTTCACTATAGAGGAGTTCACTATAGAGGAGTTCACAATAGAGGAGTTCTACTGCATTATGTACATTTCTATCATTTTATTTAATGAACATAGGTAATAATTACTTCTCCACCTCGATTTTATCAACTAAACTATTTTAATAAACACCTTTTTATACAATAATTCAACAAATATTCAATAAGTCCTAGTGGTAATAACTGTAAAAAATTCAACGTCTTATCTACAATATGTCAAACTTGCCTCAATTGTTCTATATTAGATGCCTGTAACGCGGCGACGAAAGGAGAAATTTTGGCACTCGCCAAGATTTTTTCGTTTGGGAAACGCGGTCTCAGGACAAGTTTCAAAACCTGGGAAATAGAAACGAAAAAGAAACACGAGTCGAAGAATAGTATTATATGTATTAAACACTCTCAATATAATTAAAATTCAGTTTAACTGCATTGTTATCTATATATATAGAAATTAGCTAAATGACGAAAATGGTAAGTTCCGAGTTATCGGACGGTTCTTTATTTTCGATCATCTAATGAAATAAATATAATAATTGAATTGAAATAACGAGTTAAATTATACTTATTATATTGTTTATATACGATCGAAACTGTAGATCCGTACGATAACTTGTAACTTACCCCCATCAAATTCTCACCTTTAGATTCTTGAGGAATTTCATCACCTCCACTATTCTCTCCAGCCAATTGTCATCATAATCTGCACTGAAGAAATTAACACGTTAAGGGCCGTACACACGTAAGGTTTTTTATTTTTTTTTATTTTTTTTCAACAAGCCTTTTTGCTAAGCTCCTCCTACTTTTTCAACAAGAATATAAGAAAAACGATATAATAATTATTTATTTTAGTTGGTATCCATGATACCTGCAGGTATCATGGATACCAACTAAAATAAAATATTAATTATATCATTTTTCTTATATTCTTGTTGAAAAAGTAGGAGGAGCTTAGCAAAAAGTCTGGTGGAAAGACTTAAAAAACCCTACGTGTGTACGGCCCTTAAATTAGGGTTATTATTTAGAGGGGAAGTTACGAATTATCGGACTGTTCCATATTTTCGGCAATATAAATAATATTTTAATTCGATGTTTTAATCGGTATCCATGATCATTGATACCAATTAAAATCACGAGGTAAAATATTCTGTTATATATAAGTATAGGTACTTCCTTATTTGACCAAAAGTGGGGAACTGTCCAATTTTTGGGATCTTTCCCATTTGAAGACCCCCACCAAATTTAATTTACATTATATTTTTAGATGTTTTTTGTCCATAGAATCCGAAACTCAAACCGATTTTTGTAGAAACTAATAGTTTTTAAGATATGAGAGTTTAGAGTTATATATTTCCTATGTATTACTGAAGGATTGAGAACCTGGAAAAACTGGTGTTTTCATTGAAATTACTCAAACGTTATAGACTTTTTACATGAAACTGTAATGTAGTTTGTTGTATCCGCTAGTTTATTGTACTGCACACTTCATGATTTGATTAATGACCTGGTAGGGGGATTCGGGGGGCGGCACGCCCCCCTTAATACATATATCGAATATTTCCAGTTTCCGTGATATTTTAAATTTATTACTTCAATGCTGATATATTTGTAATGGGGGGCGTGCCACTCCCCATACTCCCCTGCCAGTTCATTTCAATCTCGAAGTGTGTAAACTACATTACGGCTATCTTTGACCAAAATTGTCCAAAAAGCGTGAAATCACGGATTTTTTCAAAGGTCTCAATCCATCAGTAATACATAGGAAATAAATAACTTCAAACCCTCGTTACTCAAAAAGTATTCATTTCTACAAAAAAACGGCTGTGCTTTTCGGATTCTATGGACAAAAAAAATACATTAGAAAAAATTAATTCAAATTAAATTTGGTGGGGGTCGTCAAATTGAAAAGATCCGATTTTCCTAACCTACTCCATCTTTTAACACTATCAATCCCTAGTTTCATAAATGATATTTCAGGTCCCCATTACTTGAGAGCTCCATGAGTTTTACTATATACTCACCTAGGATTTTCTGGGGGTGTGGCCGGTACATCTAATTTTCTGACGACATTTCTGCAGAGGTTTAGAAGTTCCCTCATTTGTTCCTGGGAGAAGACTTGGAGTCTGCCGTCTACCGGATTCCTTACACTCTTCAGTTTCCTGCCGCTGATAGCTGCCGTTAAGGTAGCTGTCAGGTAAACCTCCTTCCAGTCTTCTGATTCTGTAGCTCTGAGAGCCTGAAGGTGTAAAAGGAGTTAGTAAGGGACACAATCAGTACTCGAAAAGTGGTTATATCATAGGAAAACCAATCTGACCTTTAGGAATTACTGATTGACCTAACATGACCTGTGTTAACACCCACTTTCCGAGTACTGTGAGCCTAATTGAGTGTCAGACTATTAGACGTAACTCTAAATTCCCTTTGATAATAAATTAATTTAATTTTAATTCTTTTTCAACACTATCGTCAATTATAAATATTTTTGAATTGTAATAAATATTAAAATTATAGTTTGGTGGTGTTGGACCTAAGTCATCAGTCTAGGGTTGTGACCATATGCGTTTAAAATCATAAATCTTTTGAATATCACAGACGAAACGAAATGAATCGAATACTATATACCGCTGATTTAGAACGATTCAATAGTCTTTAATTCAATCCGTCTATAATATTTTCAGGATCTTGATTTTGAACGCATATTGTCACAACCCAAATCATCACTTTATGAAGCCCGTTTCTTTTGCATACGCTAAATAAGCTTTTTCACGGTAATTGAAATCTTCTTATTTTTTTAAATGGTAAACTGTTATCTTTTTAAACAAATTAATTCTAATAATAACAAGAAATGCCAAAGCCGTCCAGGGAATGTTTTTTTGTTTTTCTCGATTAAAATTACGTACTGACTCCTGAGGATGTTATAGGTAAATTCCACCACGGAATATTCCATCACTGGGAAATTCTACCGCATGATAATTGATTTCATTCAGATTAAGTATACTGTATAAACTGATTATAAAATAAGTATAATTGATTAAGAAATTATAAGTACCACTCAAGGTGAAAACATAAGAATGCATTTTTATATTTTACTGAGTATACATTTTTCCACTTAGCGGTCCTACCTAACTTTATACATTTGACATTTTATGGCACCACTTTACTGAATTAAAAAAAACTTAAAAACATATAAAAAAAACTTTTTTATTCAAAATTGTGGAATTTTCCTGGTGCAATTTTTTGCGGGGGAGTTTACCGGCCACGTCTGTGGACATCTATATCTGACGATCACAGGACGTCGTTTTGAAACTGCATTTGACGAATGCATTAACATTGATTAAAGACGAATGATAGACGTCCCTGGGACGTGCAATCACCATCTCAGTCCGACTAGAATAAAGCCGTCGAAGATAGGACTTCTTTTTGTATGGGACATAATTTTTACCCTATTTTTGTCTCCTCTTTTATTTAACCTTTACTCTTACGTTTACAGACCGCAGAGACTCAATATCTTTTCGCGCGTCTCTTGCATCCTTCGAATGTGTTCCAGTGACGTCAGAATGTCCCGTGACATTCGAGCTTGGCGAGTCACCCCTCGCCAAGCTTTGTTCCCGTAGCGCGAAATGAGGCGCGGGAAAATCATTTAGGCAGCGTTTGTGCCAGTAGGTATCGTCCAGATTGAGAGAAATAGCTGAGACAGATTGGAAAAGGGATGTTAAAAACAAAATATATAATGTGATATATGATATAAAAATCAGTATTTTAATTTAGTTAGGTTATAGGTTCCGAGTTATCATCCGGTTTCACATTATAGATCATATAAGTCTGAGAAAGATGAATAATGGAAAATGTTAATTGGTTACTCATTTCAATTGGTATCCATAATACCTGCAGGTATAATCATATAATGGTTAGGTACAAATTGAAATATTCAGTTAAAATGTTAAATTATATATTTTTTCTTATATATTATGGTCGGAAATGTGGAAATCGTCGATATAACTCAGCGCTTACTTTATTTAGTTTTTATAAACTAATTAGTGTTTTGATCAGCTAGATATGTGTGTTTGTTTCATTATTGAAAATAGATTTTTCGTCCATTAAACCACAATTTTTTTGGAAACAATATTTTGGTTAAGAGGACAAAAACCAGAATAAAAATGACAATTGTCTGAAAAAATTGCTTTGACAAATTTAAATTTATTTTAGTTTTTACATAATTTCTTTTGGATTAAAAAACTGTATTAATTTTTACTAATTTTCAAAATATTTTTTATTTGCTACCCCAGCGTTTTTTTTTTAATTTTCTTACCAGTGCCTAATGGTATGCTGCTGTCCAGCCCTGTAATCACTTTTCTCTTATCTCCATCTTTTAGTTTGTTGACCAGGTAATAGTGACCAACTGAGGGAAAATGGAAACAACGTAGATATTATTTACACTATTTGACACTTTTCCTGTTCAATTGTTATGATGGATTGGCTTTTACAACCTACTATTTTTATCCGAACTTATTGTCAGGTAAGTGATAAATAGGAATTCTAGATTTGGCACTTCTATTCTAATCATTTTAACTACACACCGTTAACTACACACCACTAACTATACACCACTAACTATACACCACTAATTACACACCACTAACTACACACCACTAACTACACACCACTAACTACACACCACTAACTACACACCACTAACTACACACCACTAACTACACACCACTAATTACACACCACTAACTACACACCACTAACTACACACCCCTAACTACACACCACTAACTACACACCACTAACTACACACCACTAACTACACACCATCAACTACACACCACTAACTACACACCACTAACTACACACCACTAACTACACACCACTAACTACACACCACTAACTACACACCACTAACTACACACCACTAATTACACACCACTAACTACACACCACTAACTACACACCCCTAACTACACACCACTAACTACACACCACTAACTACACACCACTAACTACACACCACTAACTACACACCACTAACTACACACCACTAACTACACACCACTAATTACACACCACTAATTACACACCACTAATTACACACCACTAACTACACACCACTAATTACACACCACTAATTACACACCACTAATTACACACCACTAACTACACACCACTAACTACACACCACTAACTACACACCACTAACTACACACCACTAACTACACACCACTAACTACACACCACTAATTACACACCACTAACTACACACCACTAACTACACACCACTAACTACACACCACTAACTACACACCGTTAACTACACACCACTAACTACACACCACTAACTACACACCACTAACTACACACCACTAATTACACACCACTAACTACACACCACTAACTACACACCACTAACTACACACCACTAACTACACACCACTAATTACACACCACTAACTACACACCACTAACTACACACCACTAACTACACACCACTAATTACACACCACTAACTACACACCACTAACTACACACCACTAACTACACACCACTAACTACACACCGTTAACTACACACCGTTAATTAGTCCAACCAATTCCTCCACGGCAATTTGACTCAAATCTTTGGGGTGAAACATGTGTAAAACCTTACTAAAATGCTCTTAAAAAAACATTTCGAATACAATTTTTACATCTAGATTAACTTCCTGTAAGCATTAGGGTAAGTTTCGAGATATCGAACAGTTACACATTTTCGATCCCATCAGAAAAGAGTAGGTATACACTATATTTATTTCTGACATTATTGAAATTACGGAACCGTCCGATAACTCGAAACTTACCCTATTAATATTTTTATTATTTCTCATTTTGATACATATAAGCGTATCGTGGATACGCATCTTTAACAGTATACTGGATACGGCCCACGCAGTAGCCATAGCAACCGAATAATAACTCCGTCTATTTCATTCCATAGAAAAATTAATTGTTATACTGTTATTATTCTCATTAATTATTTATCATACTTTCAAAGTGTATCAAATTGTATCTGTTATAATTATAAGGTTATAATAAAATTATAAATAGGATTTCATAATTTATGATATAAACATAACAATATATGACTAGAGGAATTATACATAGAAAAATAATCGTGAATGAGCTTAACAAACTATATTATAATCGGTGTTGTTAAATTAACAAAATTTTATTGTAAATAGAAATTGTATTTATGAAGGTTTGTAGAAAAAATATTATTATGCTTTGTTCTGATTGGTCAGTTGACGGTGACGTCATCAAAATCTAGGTTCACAAAAATAAAAACCTACATTAATGTTCTTGAAAATACCAATGTTTTTTTATTAAAAATTTAATTCAAATGAATGTATGAATATGGAAGTATTCTCAAATTAATAAAAAATTAGAACAATTTTTCTACCTAGGTGTGAATACAAATAAACTCTTACAAAAATAATTATAGGGTGACGTGCGTGTATTGCGGCAGGTGATGTAATTATACCTATTACTATTCACAAATATATTAACAATATTAAAAAATAATATAGCGAGCATTATCCTAGGTAGCTGAGAATTTAAAAAAAATCCCTAAATTTAATGAAAATATGTTCGGATTCTTCCCATGAAAACATAACTAGTTAGAAAGTAAACATTAAATATAAATTATCATGATATTTATTTTGGTAATTTTATCAGATTGAGTGCAATTGAGAGTTATCGTAGCTCTGGCAGTTAATTGCCTAATATGGATAAAGTCGTTGCATCTCGTCGAAAAAAAAAAAATAAAGTGAACTCAATAGAGTATCTAAGTTGCAAGTTAACGGACAGTTCTACATTTTCGTTCATGAAAGAAAAAACACATGATAATTATTATTAAAATAACGAGTTAAAATGTTATTATTGTTTTTCTTATAGGATGTAAAATATGGAACAGGCTAATAACTCGGAGTTTATCCTAATTTCAAATGAAAAAAAAAAAACTAATTATGAAAATGTAGTAATTAATAATCACTAATTAAATGAATATAGGTACTTATATAACATTAAAAGTTATCTAAAGGCTGTATTAAAATTAATTGGCACACGTTTTGCACTTTACAATGTTTATATAATTATTATTTGAGGTAAACTGTTTTGATTGATGATATACATGCTTAGGTCCAGCCTGCAGAAAGTGGTGAAATGTTCTCTAAGAAAATCACGAGTGTCTTTTGAAGTTGTTTGTACAGTATATTTCCGTTTTCGGAAGTGGGCTTCTAGGTCCAAGCTTCAATAGAATCAACATTTCAATTATATAATTATTAAATAAACGTGAACAATATATATGAGTAATAAACTAATAATATGAAGTATATCAATTGACGTGAAGTTAAAACTAAACTTGGGTATGAATTGATAACATCTTTAATTCAATATGTGCTACATATTTAGATATCTGATCTAGTCTCACCGCCTAATGCAACAAAAAGTGCAACCGAGTAGCTGTGTACTACGACCAGAAAAAAAGTGTCATAAAAATAAACTTTTTGTTGGCGACTGATTCAATTCAATTGCAGGTAGGTAGGTAGATGGTACAGTTTTATTGTAGGTATTTTAATGTTACACTAGGACTGTAGGAAAGATAAATAGATATTAAAGCTGGACTGTAGGCAGATAGATGTTACAATTCAACTGAAGGTAGGTAGATGTTACCTGACTTACAGTTGGACAATAAGTAGGTAGTTGTTGCAGTTGGACAGTATGATTATTACTAATTGCAGTCTGTTATCGTTACAGTTGTACTAAATGACTGTAATTTGTGTTACAGTTGAGCTCCTCCAAGTAGTACATATAGGATGCAGGCGAGGATCACACCCACCAACTGTAGAGCTGCACCACCCACCCCCACACTCCCCAACAGCAACAAGTGATCGGATAGGTAGGATGCTAGCGAATTAGAACAACCCTGAAATAAAAATAATATCAATGAGATATTTATGAATTAGCTTAAAATAAATAATAAAACTTATACATGTTTCCTTTTACGTCGGAGGAGCGTTCCCTTCCTATGTAGGATTCATGGGAATTCAGTGATATTTTTTGAGCTTGTTTTTAAATTATCCCGACCTAACAAACTGAAATATTTGATTTAACATCAAAATAGGTTTTATTTATGAATGAATATTTTAATTATTGACTGGAGTCTGGATATCTTGACGAGTAGTATTACATATAATACTAGTTACGCGGATAACATGGGGACGTCCCGAGGACGTCCTAATTTTAGCCATTTGGTACCGGTCCCCTATATTGGTCTTTTTGGTTAGAAGCAGTCCCTTAGACGTCCTTTGTATGTCACGTTGTTATTAGGGTACCTAACTTACCTTGTGCCAAATATTAGATGGGTGATCTCTTCGGCCACAGTTAGGGGTGAATGTTTTGCAGCAAGAGTCTGGCACCTTGTTCTCCGTGAAGGTAACTGCACTCCAAACACTCTTGTGCCACTCTGAGTAGGTGAGATAGCCACAGCAACCGAACTAAAGAGGGAGGATTAGTAAGAACAGATAATCTAATTAGGTGAGTAGTCTGTAGGGATCGATTGGTTTACAATCAGCTTAGATTAAAATTTGAAAATTTTCATGCCTTCCCATGTTTGTTATATAATATTTCAATGGGGTTTACCTCTTTTTGCATTGTGTCTATGGCCGTTTTGATGCCTACATTCTCGTTATATTGGTAGGAAATTGAGACTGCTCCTGGCAATACCTCTGACACTTGATCTTCTACCAAAGCCTCCGAACTGTAAGATATGACCCCAGCCACTGCCTCGGTGATTAGGATGAGTAGAAGAAGGAAAATATACTGCGAATGAGAATTTGTAAATGTTTAGCATTAACATATCTGTTCAGAAGAATTTGCTTCTTTAACTTTTTCAATTCATTTTTCTTTGCTACCTTTTTTTCACAATTATTCTATTTATTCAACTTAATTTTACAGATATTCAGTTTCCCAATTGTCAGATCCTAATTGTAATATTTAGTACAGTAGGTTTTTTCCTCGATACGATATTTGCACTCACCAAGAGAAGGTAGCATCTGTTTTCCGTTGCTACTGCCATGCAACCTAAAACTCCGCAGAAAAAGGACACAACTGCTGCCGCACACAGAATGCTTACGACAACCAGGGGGGCCTCAACTGAAACAAAAGGCATTAGGTGAGAAATCTGTAGAAGCCCATGTGAATTAAGTTGGGGCTTCTGGTCATAAATAAAGTACTTGTACCTGTAATACCTGGGTGTAGGTCAAAAGCCCCCCCGGTCATAAGCCCCCCCCCCCGGTCAAGAGCCCCCCCGGTCAAGAGCCATCTGGTCAAGAGCCCCCCCGGTCATGAGCCCCCCCTAGGTCATAAGCCCCCCCGGTCAAGAGCCCCCCCGGTCATGAGCCCCCCTGTTTTTAAATCCTTATTTACCTATATTATTTAATCCTTATTGACACTTTTGTAGTTCATTACTGATTAGACATAAAATATATGTATATCAGGGGTGCGTGCCGCCCCCCGAACCCCCCTGCCAGGTCATTAAACAATCATGAAGTGTGCAGTACAACAATCTAGCGGATACAACAAACTACATTAGCAACTCTCAGTTATTTCTATCTAAGTAGTTCTTCATTTGTTTAACTAGGTAAATAAGGTTTATAAAAACATGGAGGGGGGGCTCGTGACCGGGGGGGCTCATGACCGGGGGGGGCTCGTGACCGAAGGGGCTCATGACCGGGGGGCTCTTGACCAGGGGGGCTCTTGACCGTACCCCGTAATACCTATGGTTGAGGACATTGTAATCTATTTTTACTTATTACAATAAGCCTCAACTTAGTCACATTGGGCTCCTACAGAATTGTACATTTTAAAAAAGAGAATTCATAATATGGCTGACTGCTAAAGAATATAAATTGGTCTTTGGGAATTAAAAGAAGTTAAAGATTTAATGAAATATTATGGAAAAGTTAAGATTGGTTACAGATAAAAAGGGGGCGTTTTGGTGAACAGTTTCAAAGTAATCTAAGTAGGTACAGTACATATAATATAAGGATAAAATTAAACTTGTACCTACTACTATTATATAGGCAGTCCTACTTATTTATCCAAATAGGGTAAGGTACGAATTTTCGTACAGTTTGACATTTCGATAATATAAAAAAGATTACAGATTTTAACCGGTTATTTTAATTATCTATATTTTCTAATAGGTATGATCGAAAATGTAAATTTGTCCGATATTTCGTAAATTACCTTATAAGACTCACCTAGAACGGAGAATTGTTGTTTGTACGTCAAACTCCAAATAGTGAAAGCGAACAAGGCTATCGAACATCCCAACAACAGAACATTGAAGAGCGACACACCGAACTTGAACACCGATACCGACTTGTCCGCTGATGGTGCGGGTGGGGGCGGTATGGGGGTCAGACGAACTGGGGGGAAGGGGAGGGGGAATGTTTGTGAAAACTTATAAAAATTCTATATTAAAAAATACATATATATAAAAATTATAAAAATATATATATATATAAAAATTATAAAAAAAATATAATATTACTCTATAGGAAATGAAACATATATGAATGGATTCTATCTATTCTTCTATTCTCCATTATATTATTAATATTACATATATCGAATTTATTTTCAAAATATTATTGTTTGAATTTCCAGTGAATATTGTTAAAATGTTAAGTCAATGTTGCACTAATATCGGAAGAATGTTTGGGTAATATTTATATAATTTGAAAACTATATTTAATCGCTGAACATTGAATTTAAAAATATCACAATGTATAATATTAAGCTGAAATGACCTAAGCTGAAATGACCTATACATGCATGTGGCTTTTAAAGTATGTTGCCTCAAAGTAGGTAGTAAATACATTTGTAAATGTTGTAAATAAGCATTGAGGACAACCCTTATAGAGGGTAAATAAATCTGTCAATTGAGGTGGTTATTTTACCTGTCCACTTTAGTGTCCTTGTGATGTGTACCTGTGGTGACGCTATTCATTGATAACTTTTATAGTGCAGTAGTTCAAGGAGTTAGGTACTACTTAATAGCTACAAAACTTTTGAACTATTTATAACTTGAAGGGTAAGTCCGAGTGGTGAACGCTTTCCACATTATCGATCATAATTATAAGAAGAAATATAACTTTTTAATACGTATCCATGATACCGCAACCTACATGATAAATGTTTTTTTTATCATGTATTAGGTACCTAAGTAGGTACCTAATTTTTTAGGTAGTTTTTCCTGTCGTGATTGGAACTTTTTAACGTGTTTCCCACTTGACTATTGTGGCGCATATGCTCACATTATAATACATATATTATATGTTCCACTAGTCAAATGCAAATGTTATATAAAAGTGTTTATACAAAGGAAACTCTTGAATAACAAAAATAAGCATCCATAAATCATAATGAATGATATCATCATACAATAGAATATTTAGCACATGAGAGTGCCAGTAACCAAATTTATTCATTTTCTCCAAATTTCTCGTATAAAATTATTGTCATTTGAGTCAGACATATAAGAACGCATATTTTCTCTCTATTTCTTTATGAGAATCACTATGCCAGAAGATATTGGAAATATACTAACAGTTTGAAGATAGATTCACCGGTGTGCAGATGTTTCGTTGAAGACGTTTCGTCGACAAGACGTTTCGTCGACGATTTCGTAAAGGGGATATTAACAAACTCAACATAATGGCCGTTATGTAGTTTGTGGTATCCGCTAGTTTGTTGTACTTCACACATTTATTACAGAGTGTTAATATCTCCTTTGAAAATTCGTCGACGAAACATCTTGAAAATGCTAACGTCCTGTAGACGTAACGTCTTTCGGCGAAAAGTCTTTCAACCGTCTCACCACACCTTTTGTCATTTTACATAATGATACTGTGACTGTGTACCTAATATTGCTATTATTGGTTGATATATTGTAGCAGAGAGCTATCACAGGCATGTGGGTGCAACTCAAACATTTTGGTGGAATATCGGACGTATTTAGTCCATGTACAGTACTGGGACATACATGTCTCAGTTGTGGTGAAAGGTAGGGTGGCCAGATGTCCAATTTTTGGACGAGTTGTACGACTTTTTAACTCAAATGTCCTGCATGCGGCGCGACCTGCTACTGTTTCGGCACTAAGAAAATTGGTAAGAAACACCTAAATTATTTAAAACTTAATATTTTTATTAGAATAATAACTGATAGTGTTAAGTTCTTAATATCCCTGACAGGACCTAACTAACGAACAATGAATGACAGGTTGTGGCATTTCATCAGCAATATCGTTACCCGATATCGTTACGATGGTGCCGATACAAACGGTATTCGGTTACATCGTACGCCTCCATTGATAGATGATACCATAACCCAGGGAGAAATAATGGCGGGGTTATCGAAGATAAAAGGGGAAGTCAACCTTATCTTTATCTCTTAATAAGTTTCAGAAATTAAACGTAATAAGCAAATTAAATTTATTTATTAAGTTAGCTACCTATTATTGGTTTGTATTCTCAAAATTATAGACAGTTATAATGCAGTAATGATATTAATTGAATAAGTACAATAATATATATCAAATACATTGATTTTATGTACTTTTTATTACACTAGATATTGTACAAACCAGAAGGTGCATGAAGATATTTTAGAGGAGTGTCAAAGGATAGGCTTGACGAATTATATCACAATATAGGCTTAAGTGGATACCCTACCTAGTTCTCTGCCTAATTATTAGGGTGTGACAATGCTTTTAAAATAATAGATGCGGAAAATATTATAGACGGAGATAACTAATCAGTATTGAATCGTTCTAAATGAGAGGTATATATAGTATTCGATACCATTTCATTTTGTTTCCTCTAGGATATTCTCAATATCTCTAATTTTAAAACCATATTGTCACGACCGAACTAATTACCTTCCTAGCAACATACCCAAATAACTACGTAGTTCACTCTCTGATGTACCAAATAAATCACATAAATCCATATTTAGTTCTCTCTATAGTTCAGTACCTAATTCAATACCTAGTAATCACTAGTTAGATGACTACCTAGTTCGCTACCTCTCTAGTTCTCAATCTAACTAGTTCACTACCTAGTTTCTAAGGAGTCACTATAGTGTTCATTGTTAATACATTACATCTTTTGTGATCATAGTGAGGTAGGTAAACAAGTGAGAAGAAAAATACCAAGTTAATATACGACAATTTAGTGGTCCTCATTTACTCATTCTGATTATTGTACTAAAACGATTATTATGAAATTTATTGAATTTAACAGCGATCAAGAGTAGCGTCAAATTGCCGATATTAGAGTAGTCGTGGTCTGTACAAGAACTGAAAAATAAAGTTAAATTACTCTAACTCGTAAAGCGGAACAGGTCTAAACTGTTTAATATTCTACACTCCCTCTCATAATACCTCGTTAATGCTGTTAAGTATGGTAATTTCGGCATCCTTTAATCGTTCATAATTGAGTAATGATTGAGAAATCAAACAAAACATTATGGGATGACTGTTTTCATTGGAGTCTTTAAGTTTCTTTACCTTTTTAATTTAATGCACTTTAACATTGAGACTTTAGCATACTCTGACATAAAGGACATACCTTTAGCATACTCTGACATAAAGGACATACCTTTAGCATACTTTAGCATACTCTGACATAAAGAACATACCTTTAGCATACTTTAGCATACTCTGACATAAAGAACATACCTTTAGCATACTTTAGCATACTCTGACATAAAGAACATACCTTTAGCATACTCTGACATAAAGAACATACCTTTAGCATACTTTAGCATACTCTGACATAAAGAACATACCTATAGCATACTTTAGCATACTCTGACATAAAGAACATACCTTTAGCATACTTTAGCATACTCTGACATAAAGAACATACCTTTAGCATACTCTGACATAAAGAACATACCTTTAGCATACTTTAGCATACTCTGACATAAAGAACATACCTATAGCATACTTTAGCATACTCTGACATAAAGAACATACCTTTAGCATACTCTGACATAAAGAACATACCTTTAGCATACTATGACATAAAGAACATACCTTTAGCATACTCTGACATAAAGAACATACCTTTAGCATACTTTAGCATACTCTGACATAAAGAACATACCTTTAGCATACTCTGACATAAAGAACATACCTTTAGCATACTTTAGCATACTCTGACATAAAGAACATACCTTTAGCATACTCTGACATAAAGAACATACCTTTAGCATACTTTAGCATAATCTGACATAAAGAACATACCTTTAGCATACTCTGACATAAAGAACATACCTTTAGCATACTCTGACATAAAGAACATACCTTTAGCATACTTTAGCATACTCTGACATAAAGAACATACCTTTAGCATACTCTGACATAAAGAACATACCTTTAGCATACTTTAGCATAATCTGACATAAAGAACATACCTTTAGCATACTCTGACATAAAGAACATACCTTTAGCATACTTTAGCATACTCTGACATAAAGAACATACCTTTAGCATACTCTGACATAAAGAACATACCTTTAGCATACTTTAGCATACTCTGACATAAAGAACATACCTTTAGCATACTCTGACATAAAGAACATACCTTTAGCATACTTTAGCATAATCTGACATAAAGAACATACCTTTAGCATACTCTGACATAAAGAACATACCTTTAGCATACTTTAGCATACTCTGACATAAAGAACACACCTTTAGCATACTTTAGCATAATCTGACATAAAGAACATACCAAAGACTATTATAATCTGACAGGCTGACGCATATTAAATGTACTGCATTCCTTATAATATGAACAGATAACTGCTATGACCATTTAATGAACTGTGATTCAGTTAAAGTATTTCCTTTAGAATTATTATTGGTTATGAAATCATCAGGGTTTGTATACTAGATAAAATTGTAATTAGGAAGATAATTGGTTGAAGTTTATTTTATGGTTATGGTTAAACATTTTTCAATACTGATGTTATAGGTTTCTCTTCAGCTCTACCAATCCTACCATATGTTGTTTTAAAAACAACCCCCCCTCACCAATAGCTCCAAAACAACTTCCCTATTTAGGGTTAGAACGAACGTGGGAAATTAAATATTTGGTAAGAAAATAACTTTAAATTATACAAATGTTTAGAAATGTATATTTAGTTACCGTATTCAAAAGAACATATTGAGAATATATAGGGAATATTGAGAGAATATCGAGGGAATATCAAGGGAATATTGAGAGAATATCGAGGGAATATTGAGAGAATATCGAGGGAATATACAGGGAATATTGAGAGAATATACAGGGAATATTGAGAGAATATCAAGGGAATATATACACTCTAACTGTACTTTGATTGAATAATGAATAGACTGTGAAGAAATAAAGAACCTCTCATGGTACTGAAGAGAACGATGAGACGATACAGATACACACTGACGATACAGATACACACTGACGATAGAGATACACACTGACGATACAGATACACACTGACGATAGAGATACACACTGACGATACAGATACACACTGCCGATAGAGATACACACTGACGATAGAGATACACACTGACGATACAGATACACACTGACGATACAGTATACACACTGACGATAGAGATACACACTGACGATACAGATACACACTGCCGATAGAGATACACACTGACGATAGAGATACACACTGACGATAGAGATACACACTGACGATACAGATACACACTGACGATAGAGATACACACTGACGATAGAGATACACACTGACGATACAGATACACACTGACGATAGAGATACACACTGACGATACAGATACACACTGACGATAGAGATACACACTGACGATACAGATACACACTGACGATACAGATACACACTGACGATAGAGATACACACTGACGATACAGATACACACTGCCGATAGAGATACACACTGACGATACAGATACACACTGACGATACAGATACACACTGACGATAGAGATACACACTGACGATACAGATACACACTGCCGATAGAGATACACACTGACGATAGAGATACACACTGACGATAGAGATACACACTGACGATACAGATACACACTGACGATAGAGATACACACTGACGATAGAGATACACACTGACGATACAGATACACACTGACGATAGAGATACACACTGACGATACAGATACACACTGACGATAGAGATACACACTGACGATACAGATACACACTGACGATACAGATACACACTGACGATAGAGATACACACTGACGATACAGATACACACTGACGATACAGATACACACTGACGATACAGATACACACTGACGATACAGATACACATGTTTTTTCTATATTCAATGTTTAGCTAAATATTAAAGTTATTAATTTAATAATAACTATAATATTTTAACATAGAATATTTTTTTCTGTCTATCTTTAAAATTATAAACACACATATTTTTAAATTATATAATATGTTAAATATATATTTTATCTTGCATATGTTAAACACAGACACTTATTTCATTCTTTAAATGTTTTGTTTAATATTTCTCCACTATATCTATATTCTCATCACCCGAGGAATTCATGTCCCGAGCAGGTAACTAACCTTTGGATGTTCTTAATTACCACCTGTGTACCTCTCCTAACAACTGACGTGCTAGAAACAGAACTTATAGCTATAGTGAAGGTATCTTACAACCAGTTGTAGAGGTATCTTACAACTAGTTGTAGGGGTATCTTACAACCAGTTGTAGAGGTATCTTACAACCAGTTGTAGAGGTATCTTACATTTAGTTGTAGAGGTATCTTACAACCAGTTGTTGGGGTATCTTACAACCAGTTGTAGGGGTATCTTACAACCAGTTGTAGAGGTATCTTACAACCAGTTGTAGAGGTATCTTACAACCAGTTGTAGAGGTATCTTACAACCAGTTGTAGAGGTATCTTACAACCAGTTGTTGAGGTATCTTACAACCAGTTGTAGAGGTATCTTACGACCAGTTGTAGAGGTATCTTACAACCAGTTGTAGAGGTATCTTACAACCAGTTGTAGAGGTATCCTACAACCAGTTGTAGAGGTATCTTACAACCAGTTGTAGAGGTATCTTACAACCAGTTGTAGAGGTATCTTAAAACCAGTTGTAGAGGTATCTTACAACCAGTTGTAGAGGTATCTTACAACCAGTTGTAGAGGTATCTTACAACCAGTTGTAGAGGTATCTTACAACCAGTTGTAGAGGTATCTTACAACCAGTTGTAGAGGTATCTTACAGGTACAACTTGTTGTGAAAAACTATAAATAATTATTACGATTATATAATTAAGTTCATCTATCGATAATTATAATGCTATATGATCTATCTATTAATTTAAATTGTTTAATTAGTTTTAAAAGAAGTATTAAATCATTAATGTTTTCAAATAAGTAAAGTAATCATTTACTTTAATTTTTGTAGACTCTAATAGTTAATTCATAGATAGTATCGATATCTTTTTGAAGGCTACTGCTCTTCCCTATATACCTATACATTCTTTGTTTACTATAAGTAGTTTACGCGTCTGAACTGCATGAATAAATGCATTGATGAGCTGCAGTGGAGTTAATCTCCTTCAACATGTTGCAGACATGTTACAAACAAAAACATGAGTGTACAAACAAAAACATAGGGTAACTTCTGAGTTATCGAACAGTTCCTCATTTACGTTCATATTAGTAAAAATAGTATTTGTAGAGGGATCTATGATTTATATGCATATATAATGGATAGGAGTGATAATGTTGAACTATATTTTATTATATGAACGAAAATGTTTTTTTTTAACTGTTATTCACATTGCAACAGTAAAATAGATGACAGTGGGTATGAATAGAATTACAAAGGACTTAGAAGAAGACAATGTAAATAATGACTATTTTGGTACATTACTTCTGATAAGATACGTTAAAGTGCATTTACATGTAAAGTAAATGCACTGACTGTGTAGAGTGCAGTGGTACATGTATGGGACACACTTTAGACCTAGCTAGTGTAGTTGCCCGTTAATAATAACGTGTTCTCAATAGTATTAGTATTTGTAACTAGTGCACTTGCCCGTTAATAATAACGTGTTCTCAATAGTATCAATATTTGTAACTAGTGCACTTGCCCGTTAATAATAACGTGTTCTCAATAGTATCAATATTTGTAACTAGTGCACTTGCCCGTTAATAATAACGTGTTCTCAATAGTATCAATATTTGTAACTAGTGCACTTGCCCGTTAATAATAACGTGTTCTCAATAGTATCAATATTTGTAACTAGTGTACTTGCCCGTTAATAATAACGTGTTCTCAATAGTATCAATATTTGTAACTAGTGTACTTGCCCGTTAAGAATAACGTGTTCTCAATAGTATCAGTATTTGTGTAATTTAACTATTCATACTTCTGGTCCGTGTCCTCAGATTTAGCAAAAGTTATTAATTGAATAATGACGATAATATTATAGCATAGAGTATATAAATTGAATGTCAGAGGTTGTATGAAGTGTTCATTTTGGTAATATGTTACAATAAGTATTTTCACAGTGTTGCAATAAGGATTTTCACAGTGTTACAATAAGGTTTTTCACAGTGTTACAATAAGGTTTTTCACAGTGTTACAATAAGGTTTTTCACAGAGTTACAATAAGGTTTTTCATAGAGTTACAAAAAGGTTTTTCACAGAGTTACAATAAGGTTTTTCACAGAGTTACAATAAGGCTTTTCACAGTGTTACAATAAGGCTTTTCACAGTGTTACAATAAGGCTTTTCACAGAGTTACAATAAGGTTTTTCACAGAGTTACAAGAAGGTTTTTCACAGAGTTACAATAAGGTTTTTCACAGTGTTACAATAAGGTTTTCCACAGAGTTACAATAAGGTTTTTCACAGAGTTACAAAAAGGTTTTTCACAGATTTACAATAAGGTTTTTCACATAGTTACAATAAAGCTTTTCACAGTGTTACAATAAGGCTTTTCACAGTGTTACAAGAAGGTTTTTCACAGTGTTACAATAAGGTTTTTCACAGTGTTACAATAAGGTTTTTCACAGTGTACAATAAGGTTTTTCACAGTGTACAATAAGGTTTTTCACTCTATCGCCACTGCACCAGTTCTATTTCTATTTACAGTCAGTGCTAAATATAGTTCGAGTGCAAATCTCTGAACGACAGATGTTAACTTTTAAGATTGTGAACAATTGTGAACAGTTTAAAAGTTAACTATTGTTAAACAATTTTCAGTTGGTAGAAACTGAGAAATTTTTCTCGATTATATATACTTGTATTTAGAAAATTAAAGTGATTTTTTTTTACCATTTTCTGTTGAAATTTTGAGAAAAGAAATAATGTATGGATAGTTCCATACATTATTTAGTGAATTTATTTCTTGAAATTG
This sequence comes from Caprella mutica, assembly GCA_947561585.1. Taxonomy (NCBI): domain Eukaryota; kingdom Metazoa; phylum Arthropoda; class Malacostraca; order Amphipoda; family Caprellidae; genus Caprella; species Caprella mutica. The sequence goes on from CANNZV010003713.1 coordinate 36,949, forward strand.
ATCAATTAATTTATTTTCAAACAATTTTTTTTATTAGATAAACAAAACACATTTTGAATGAAAGTTATGAATGATTAAGAGGGGTCTTCCCCTCTCAATCTTCTATGGCCCCACCATAACTTTCCCCTCTCAATCTTCTGTGGCCCCACCATAACTTTCCCCTCTCAATCTCCTATGGCCCCACCATAACTTTCCCCTCTCAATCTTCTATTGCCCCACATAACTGTCCCCTCTCAATCTTCTATGGCCCCACCATAACTTTTCCCTCTCAATCTTCTATGGCCCCACCATAACTGTCCCCTCTCAATCTTCTATGGCCCCACCATAACTGTCCCCTCTCAATCTTCTATGGCCCCACCATAACTGTCTCCTCTCAATCTTCTATGGCCCTACCATAACTTTCCCCTATCAATCTACTATGGCCCCACCATAACTGTCCCTCTGGGTAATGCTTATAGTTATTTTAGTGAGCGATGGTACATCCAAGTGACGGTACATTTGCAGCTGATAGTACACCTCAGCATGTACCTCTGCCAGTGATGGTCACGCTCTGTCGATCCCATTTTAAACACCGATACTAAAGATACTAAAGTTTGAGGTACGATAGATAATTGCAGTCAAAAGATATCAATATACTTGATGATTTCGCATAATGTACCATCGGTCAAAATTAGGCTATATCATACAATGCTCGTACTATCGGTGAACGATATATTTAACTATGCACTGTACTATCATTTAATAAAGTACTAAAATATTTAACATACCATCGGTTAATAATGTACTAAATTAATTCAATATCTATCTATAAATATTTCGCATAGAGTCCAATTAAGTAATAAATAATATGAAATATTTAATTAATTTAATATACTCACGTTCAATAATTCCAAAGAAAAAGTAATTAAGTTGAATTAATTAAATTGCAATGATTTATATTAGACATTAACGGAGGTTATTTACTGTGTTTAGAATTAATAACACTGTATCGAATTAAAGAGTTCTACAGGGTGGGCCGTGCTTATAACTATTAAAACTTTATGGTTTGTATATTGAAGCTATTTTAACGTTAAAAATCCGGTAAAGGGACAATTTTACAAGATTCGAAAAAAATACCAACATTTCAATAGCCTATTAAATTTATTGGTATCCATGATACCAGACGAAATTTTCAATATTTTTCTTTAACGTTTGTTGAAAAATCCATAAAATTACGACTAGAAAGGACCCTTGTTCCAACTGTATACATTAAATACATTAAATCCTATTTATTTATTCATATCACGATGTACTATGAGAAGTATATTACAGACAGGGGAATTATTGTATATAATAATTACGCTAAACCCAATGAATAATATTATTTTTCTTGAGAAGTAATAAAGCAAAGTTATTTTTACGGTCCCATAGTTTTCGGTGGGTAATTGGGATGAAAATACATAAATTATATGGTGTCTGGGTATATAATTTAGTGTGGTGGTATTCCACGCATGCGTAGAGAACTGACTACGCAATGGTTATCAATTGGTGCTTAGAACTGGTTATCGTTTTCAACATATGGTTATCGTTTTCAATATTGGTTATCATTTCAACACTGGTTATCATTTTCAACACTGATTATCATTTTCAACACTGGTTATCATTTTCAACACTGGTTATCATTTTCAACACTGGTTATCATTTTCAACACTGGTTATCATTTTCAACACTGGTTATCATTTTCAACACTGGTTATCATTTTCAGCACTGTCTATCATTTTCAACACTGGTTAACATATTCAACACTGGTTATCATTTTCAACACTGGTTATCATTTTCAACACTGGTTATCATTTTCAGCACTGTCTATCATTTTCAACACTGTCTATCATTTTCAACACTGGTTATCATTTCAACACTGGTTATCATTTTTAACACTGGTTATCATTTTCAACACTGATTATCATTTTCAACACTGGTGATCATTTTCAACACTGGTTATCATTTTCAACACTGGTTATCATTTTCAACACTGGTTATCATTTTCAGCACTGTCTATCATTTTCAGCGTCTATCATTTGCAACACTGGTTATCATTTTCAACACTGGCTATCATTTTCAACACTGGTTATCATTTTCAACACTGGTTATCATTTTCAACACTGGTTATCATTTTCAAATAAATCACATGCTATTTTCAATTCATTTTCAGGTATTTTTTTATCCTGCCAGATGTTCTTGCTAATAAAAAAGTGATAAACAAAAATAGACAAAAAGACACCGAAGAATAAACAGTAACAAGCCTGTGGAACATTGGGAGGTCTTTATTCATGGGAGAAAAGTTAAACCCTTAACTGTAACCTATTGTGTGGTTAACAATGGTTATAGTTTGCCTGTAGTGTTGTACAGTTTGTCTATAGTGCTGTACAAGCAAACACATTAACTGTGGTTAGAATTTTTCATACCATTACAATTATCATTTTTAATTCAACCATAGTAATAATTTTTTATTTCATTGTATTTATCGTTTTTTAACATCACACTATAGTTATCATTCTTAATTCCTCTATATTTATCATTTTTAACAATTATTTTAATTCCACTTTAGTTATCATTCTTAATTCCTCTATAATTATCATTTTTAACAATTATTTTAATTCCACTTTAGTTATCATTCTTAATTCCTCTTTAGTTATCATTTTAATTCCACTTTAGTTATCATTTTAATTCCACTTTAGTTATCATTTTAATTCTACTTTAGTTATCATTTTAATTCTACTTTAGTTATCATTTTAATTCTACTTTAGTTATCATTTTAATTCCACTTTAGTTATCATTTTAATTCTACTTTAGTTATCATTTTAATTCTACTTTAGTTATCATTTTAATTCTACTTTAGTTATCATTTTAATTCTACTTTAGTCATAATTTTTATATCCCACTATAGTTATCATTTTTAACATAAAAATTATGTATACATAAATATACAGCTTTACCTAATGTTAAACATTTACTTTTAATCAAGTTAAACATGAGGTGTATTATATATTAAAATTTTTACTGACATATTTTATTTCAATGCGGAACGCTCAATTTTCCAGTTTATTTCCGCCCGTATACACACACTAATTTCCACCTCTCGTTATATATATTAAATACAATGAAAATAGAGTTAATTTTGTCGTGCAAATTACATTATTGTAGTCGAATTCATTACCAAGCGGATATAGTATAAAATTCATAATTCGGATTAATTTAAACTGTAACTAAAAAATGTATCGTCATTTCAATAGTTATTTAAAATGTTCTTTTTAACTTTAAATAAAGATTTAAAAGTAAATAAAATTAAAAATGGTATATAAAATATATTCTTGCAACCAATTCAGAGTCTATGCTTCGTAACAACAAACGTGTTTTATTTTCATTTTTTCAGTCCAAATAGGAGACTGGCAGTCTGGTTTTCTAATCCGTTTGGTGCCTTCAGCTTAGATGTTATTGAATGTTGTTCCTTATGTGTGTATGTTATGTATCACGTACCCAGGCAAGATATTATAGTCGCATGATCGATGATAAGATCATTTATCTATACGACAATTAATGATTAGACGAAAAAACAATCGTGAGTTGTCTTTCGTCGGACATTCCCAACAATATAATCACAACGATACTGTTTGAATTATGATATTTTACGATAAAATACCATCAATATTTACCGCAATCGACAATATTTTTTTACCTGGGTACATTAATTCCTTTTCTATATCACCATTTCAAGGTTAGTTTAAAGAATGGAAAACATATACCATAGATGGAATAAATAACTGGAAATAAAAAAAATCAATTCGCATCATGGCTTTATAGATTAAAAGCTGATAACAATAGAATTTGATTGTTTGGCAATTAAATAATGCGTTTGAGCAAATTAATTGCGCAGTTATCGTTGCCAATAAATTTGCTCAGTTTTTTATTCAATAACAATCCCATAAGTAATGAAAAGTCATAATATTGTTGAGATTTTACCCACAGATTTTACCCACAGATTTTACCCACAGATTTTACCTACAGTCTCTCATTCTATTGTTCTGCATAGTAAAGTAATTCGATTCTGCATACAAATAATATTCCACTAGGGATGAACTCTTAAGGTGAAGAACATTCATACAATATCTTTTTACAGTCAATACAAATAATATTCCACTAGGGATGAACTCTTACGGTGAAGAACATTCATACAATATCTATTTACAGTCAATACAAATAATATTCCACATAGAACATGTCTTCTCACCGTATAAGGTATTAGAGGTAGACAATAAATCTTATTATTTGGAATACAAAAGTAGAAATCGTGACTGCGACAATAGCTAAAGCTATAAAATCTCAACATAAAAAGAGCGCAACTCTTTGGTAGATTGAGTAGTGACCTTTTTCCTTAAAGAGATTCCAGAGTTTGAGACGTTATTGGAATTAATGAGTGATATTTGAGTTATGTCGTTATTGAAATTAATGAGCGATATTTGAGTTATGACGTACGTTATTGAAATTAATGAGCGATATTTGAGTTAGGACATTATTGAAATTAATGAGCGATATTAGTTATGACGTTATTGAAATTAATGAGCGATATTTGAGTTATGACGTACGTTATTGAAATTAATGAGCGATATTTGAGTTATGACGTACGTTATTGAAATTAATGAGCGATATTTGAGTTATGACGTACGTTATTGAAATTAATGAGCGATATTTGAGTTATGACGTACGTTATTGAAATTAATGAGCGATATTTGAGTTATGACGTACGTTATTGAAATTAATGAGCGATATTTGAGTTATGACGTACGTTATTGAAATTAATGAGCGATATTTGAGTTATGACGTACGTTATTGAAATTAATGAGTGATATTTGAGTTATGACGTACGTTATTGAAATTAATGAGCGATATTTGAGTTATGACGTACGTTATTGAAATTAATGAGTGATATTTGAGTTATGACGTACGTTATTGAAATTAATGAGCGATATTTGAGTTATGACGTACGTTATTGAAATTAATGAGTGATATTTGAGTTATGACGTACGTTATTGAAATTAATGAGTGATATTTGAGTTATGACGTACGTTATTGAAATTAATGAGCGATATTTGAGTTATGACGTACGTTATTGAAATTAATGAGCGATATTTGAGTTATGACGTTATTGAAATTAATGAGCGATATTTGAGTTATGACGCAATTGAAATTAAATATTTGCATCTTCCACTATTTTTCCACTAATTCAAGCACGGTGTAGCTTTTTTGCATCAATGAGCTTCAAATTTACTAAAAAATATTTAAAAAATTTCAAGTACAGTTGAGTAAACAAAAAAATATTTTTTAATTGTTTCATATATATTTTTTCTTAACATTGTAGTTTTTGCCAATTAAGGTAGGTAGGTATGTAGATATTTTTAAAAAGGATGCAAAGTTACATGTTTTCGACAGTAAGTATATTTTAATTGGCTTGAAGAGATAACATTTTTAGTTACAATGTTTGTAAAGGGTACGTTCTGAGTTATTGTACAGTTTCACATTTTCGACCATGTATAAGAAACAATTTAATAATAATATTTTTACTCATTATTTTAAATAGAAAGTTGAATACTATTTATTATATATTTTTTATAATAGAAATTGTATAACCAACCGAAAATTTAGGGAAAGTTACGAATTATCGGTCAGTTTCACATCTTCGGTCTTCTAAAAAAAAAAAAATATTAAACTATAAAAAAAATAAACTATAATCATTATCAAACCTTATTTCTTATATGACCGAAGATGTGTAACTGACCGATAATTCGTAACTTACCCCAGATATCTATCTTAAAATGAAGCTTGGTCGAATTTCCTATATCTCACCATCTGAATATAAGCTGCAATATTTAAAATAAAGAAACTATTCCTATTATCTCCTTTATTCTTCCTCACCTTTATTATTGTTATTATTCATTGTTCCTTTGGTTATTTTTCCTATGACTTTAGCAAAGACTTCATAATTAACAGAGCGACACACAACCTACCACCACCTAGTCAGAAACAGTACTGAGAAAATATAGGGTCAAAGAGTGAACAACCACGGTGGGGTTGTTTTGAATGTTGGGGTTGTTTTGTGGGGTTGTTTTGAATGTTGGGGTTGTTTTGTGGGGTTGTTTTCAATGTTGGGGTTGTTTTGTGGGGTTGTTTTCAATGGTGGGGTTGTTTTGTGGGGTTGTTTTCAATGTTGGGGTTGTTTTGTGGGGTTGTTTTCAATGGTGGGGTTGTTTTGTGGGGTTGTTTTCAATGTTGGGGTTGTTTTGTGGGGTTGTTTTGAATGTTGGGGTTGTTTTGTGGGGTTGTTTTCAATGTTGTGGTTGTTTTGTGGGGTTGTTTTCAATGGTGGGGTTGTTTTGTGGGGTTGTTTTCAATGTTGGGGTTGTTTTGTGGGGTTGTTTTCAATGGTGGGGTTGATTTGTGGGGTTGTTTTCAATGTTGGGGTTGTTTTGTGGGGTTGTTTTCAATGGTGGGGTTGTTTTGTGGGGTTGTTTTCAATGGTGGGGTTGTTTTGTGGGGTTGTTTTCAATGGTGGGGTTGATTTGTGGGGTTGTTTTGAATGTTGGGGTTGTTTTGAATGTTGGGGTTGTTTTGTGGGGTTGTTTTCAATGTTGGGGTTGTTTTGAATGTTGGGGTTGTTTTGTGGGGTTGTTTTCAATGTTGGGGTTGTTTTGTGGGGTTGTTTTCAATGTTGGGGTTGTTTTGTGGGGTTGTTTTGAATGTTGGGGTTGTTTTGTGGGGTTGTTTTGAATGGTGGGGTTGTTTTCAATGGTGGGGTTGTTTTGTGGGGTTGTTTTCAATGGTGGGGTTGTTTTCAATGTTGGGGTTGTTTTGTGGGGTTGTTTTGAATGTTGGGGTTGTTTTGTGGGGTTGTTTTGAATGTTGGGGTTGTTTTGTGGGGTTGTTTTCAATGGTGGGGTTGTTTTGTGGGGTTGTTTTCAATGTTGGGGTTGTTTTCAATGTTGGGGTTGTTTTGTGGGGTTGTTTTGAATGTTGGGGTTGTTTTGTGGGGTTGTTTACAATGGTGGGGTTGTTTTGTGGGGTTGTTTTCAATGTTGGGGTTGTTTTCAATGTTGGGGTTGTTTTGTGGGGTTGTTTTCAATGTTGGGGTTGTTTTGTGGGGTTGTTTTCAATGGTGGGGTTGTTTTCAATGTTGGGGTTGTTTTGTGGGGTTGTTTTCAATGGTGGGGTTGTTTCAATGTTGGGGTTGTTTTGTGGGGTTGTTTTCAATGGTGGGGTTGTTTTCAATGTTGGGGTTGTTTTGTGGGGTTGTTTTCAATGTTGGGGTTGTTTTGTGGGGTTGTTTTCAATGGTGGGGTTGTTTTCAATGGTGGGGTTGTTTTCAATGTTGGGGTTGTTTTCAATGTTGGGGTTGTTTTCAATGTTGGGGTTGTTTTGTGGGGTTGTTTTCAATGGTGGGGTTGTTTTCAATGGTGGGGTTGTTTTCAATGGTGGGGTTGTTTTCAATGTTGGGGTTGTTTTGTGGGGTTGTTTTCAATGTTGGGGTTGTTTTAGATGTTGGGGTTGTTTTGTGGGGTTGTTTTCAATGGTGGGGTTGTTTTCAATGGTGGGGTTGTTTTGTGGGGTTGTTTTCAATGGTGGGGTTGTTTTCAATGGTGGGGTTGTTTTCAATGGTGGGGTTGTTTTCAATGGTGGGGTTGTTTTCAATGTTGGGGTTGTTTTCAATGGTGGGGTTGTTTTCAATGGTGGGGTTGTTTTCAATGGTGGGGTTGTTTTCAATGGTGGGGTTGTTTTCAATGTTGGGGTTGTTTTGTGGGGTTGTTTTCAATGGTGGGGTTGTTTTCAATGGTGGGGTTGTTTTCAATGGTGGGGTTGTTTTCAATGTTGGGGTTGTTTTGTGGGGTTGTTTTCAATGGTGGGGTTGTTTTCAATGGTGGGGTTGTTTTCAATGGTGGGGTTGTTTTCAATGTTGGGGTTGTTTTGTGGGGTTGTTTTCAATGTTGGGGTTGTTTTCAATGGTGGGGTTGTTTTGTGGGGTTGTTTTCAATGTTGGGGTTGTTTTGTGGGGTTGTTTTCAATGTTGGGGTTGTTTTCAATGGTGGGGTTGTTTTGTGGGGTTGTTTTCAATGGTGGGGTTGTTTTCAATGGTGGGGTTGTTTTCAATGTTGGGGTTGTTTTGTGGGGTTGTTTTCAATGTTGGGGTTGTTTTCAATGGTGGGGTTGTTTTGTGGGGTTGTTTTCAATGTTGGGGTTGTTTTCAATGGTGGGGTTGTTTTGTGGGGTTGTTTTCAATGTTGGGGTTGTTTTCAATGTTGGGGTTGTTTTGTGGGGTTGTTTTCAATGTTGGGGTTGTTTTCAATGGTGGGGTTGTTTTGTGGGGTTGTTTTCAATGGTGGGGTTGTTTTCAATGGTGGGGTTGTTTTGTGGGGTTGTTTTCAATGGTGGGGTTGTTTTGTGGGGTTGTTTTCAATGGTGGGGTTGTTTTCAATGTTGGGGTTGTTTTGTGGGGTTGTTTTCAATGGTGGGGTTGTTTTCAATGGTGGGGTTGTTTTGTGGGGTTGTTTTCAATGTTGGGGTTGTTTTCAATGGTGGGGTTGTTTTGTGGGGTTGTTTTCAATGGTGGGGTTGTTTTCAATGTTGGGGTTGTTTTGTGGGGTTGTTTTCAATGGTGGGGTTGTTTTCAATGTTGGGGTTGTTTTGTGGGGTTGTTTTCAATGTTGGGGTTGTTTTCAATGGTGGGGTTTTTTTCAATGTTGGGGTTGTTTTGTGGGGTTGTTTTCAATGGTGGGGTTGTTTTCAATGGTGGGGTTGTTTTCAATGGTGGGGTTGTTTTCAATGTTGGGGTTGTTTTATCACTGTTGGGGTTTATTTGTGGGGTTGTTTTCAATGTTGGGGTTGTTTTCAATGTTGGGGTTGTTATCAATGTTGGGGTTGTTTTCAATGTTGGGGTTGTTATCAATGTTGGGGTTGTTTTATCACTGTGTAGAGGTAAAAGAAATCACTGTAATTCAACCACAAATTTTCAAACCGTAAATTAGTAATATTATTTAATTTTCAATTAATAATTTATAAAATAATATTACTTAAAATGTTTTCTCTATAACCTAGATATTGAGAAAACAAAAGTGTATACTCTAACTATTAAAATTATAACAAATTAAATAGTTCTTGATTCCAAGTAAAGAACTACCCGAATAGTAAACAAATTTTCTTTAGTTTGCCATGACTAGTCAGTTGTAGAAAACTGAAGACCATTTTATGCCACACTAAAGGAAAAAAAATTTAAACACAGGGTAGTTCTTTACCCAGGACTCTACATTCACTGCTGTAGTAATTCGAATTATGGACTGTCTTTATTATCATTCATTGTGTTTGGTTTATTATTCTTTATAAAGTTTGTAAAGGTGGGTGGAAGTGATATCAAACCATTCGTAATATGTTTTTAGTGCAATCAGCATAATTAATTATGTAATAGGATATACTTTGTTCATCTTAGATCATTGCTAATCATTAATTATTATTGATTAAGATCGTAAATTAATCTATTTGCTTCAATTTTTCTTTATTATGAATTAATTAAAAAATATCTAAACCTTTTTGAAAGTTTCTTTTTCAATACTAAAAGTAGACAATTTGACTGGTTTTCTTTTTAAAATTTATATTTGTGGATATATGAATTTTTTTACTATAAAGAGACAGTGTCCGAATTCAGTAAGATTTCGAATAAATTCATCACAATTATTGGTCGGTTTTACATTTTCGTTCATATAAGAAAAAATTATATAATAATTTTAATTTATTTTCTATTTTAATTTATCTTTAATAATAAAAGTGAAAATTGAATAATAATAATTATATCGTTTTTTTTTCGCACATGAAAAACCGTAGTTCTTCATGTGCAAATTTCCCAAAAAAAAGATGCTATTTCACAAAAACTTGATAAAATACAAATCATTACTTTGATTTTAAATAAAGCTACAGTGTACAGGCAGGTTGTGACATTACCTCTGTTGTGAGCAATACGTCTTGTGTATGATTTAGACACCCCTAAAGTCTCTGGTAAAATTATCTACCGTCAGACTAGTAACTGAAGTATTTATTAGTTATTTCACTAAGGTTTTTAATGAAAACAAAAAAATAGTTTTTGCTTTTGAGCTTTAAACAGTATAAAGTTAAAGTTGTTTTTAAACAATAATGAGTTTAATAAGTTAATAACCACGAATTAAGAACAATTATTCTACGTATAAATTTCGAATAATGAACCATGTGTTTTGTTAGGCTAGACTTTTTCCTATATTAAGCTTAGTTGTGACAAATGGAGTGATTTTGTACGTCATTATTGACCTGTAATACTTTATAAAATTTAAATCAAAGTGAAGTAAACTTTCTCTATTTTCTCTATTCCACTTTACATATGAATGATATCAAATTAAATTTTAGATTCTATTCTTTCTTTTGAAAATCTATTTCAGTCTTCAGTCTTCTAGTCATGATACTAAAAAAGTTACAGCCATTTTAAATCGGTTACTTTTTTGTGGACCAATGCTATAATACTCTGTACAGAATGTGATAAAAAAAAGGTTTTCGTCTTGATAAGCTTATTGAGTCTGGTGGTGGAAGTGTAAAGCTAAATTTATTATGAAATAAAACTTGACATTCTTATCTTTAAAATGAAACCTATTTCCATCTTCTAGCAATAACGGTTTACAAATTACAACCCTTTTAAATCGGCTATTTTGTGTGGACACCCTGTATTTAGACTACAACAAGGCCTTATCATACAATTTAAGCTTTCAGTTTCGAGTAGAGTATTTACAATTTTCTAATTATATGTGACGTTAGATAACTACAGTCTAAAATGTTTATATTTATTTATTCAAACTGTTGTAATTTGACACGCTTTTCTTTCTGATATTGCCTTTTTCCTCTTTTGTAGGTATTTTAGGAAAAAAATGGATGAAATTAAATATTACATAAACCATTTTTGACAGGGGGATATTCTTTCTTCGTTTGATGCTTTCAGGGGGATTTCTTCCACGGAGGATTTTTCCAGGGGGATTTTTTCCTTTGGGGGATTTTTCATCTCTTCTATACACTCCTGATGCTCTTTCTCATCCACTCTCCTGCTCACAGATTTCTTTATCATTGTTTTCTGTTCTTCCTCAGTAGGTACCGCCCCATCTCTTACTCTATCTTCACCCATTCACCTCCCCTCTGCTTTGCCACTCTCATTCTCCTCAAGATCTCATTTCCCCTGTTACTGCTATCTCCCCCTGGCTATCTCACTCTTCACTGTTCCTATATCTTATATCATTCCAACCTCAGGTATACAAGCCCCTAACATTTCCCTCATTGCTGAATTTTTGTGTCCCTGAATATTGTCCATCTCCTCTCAGTTCCACCACCTCTACACCATCCAACACCCTGTTGCTCTAGGCCTAGGCAAACCCCCACCCCTCCTTATAGTGCGCGTAGGCCTATTTTTTCATATACAGGTATAGGCTCCTCTTTTTTTCAGTGCCAAACTAATCGTGGTGAGGTGAGGGTTGCACATCCGCTCATGTTGAATATTTAGTAATAATTTCTCCGTGATAAGAGGTGAGTACCTAAACTTTTTTGTGTTGGGACAAATCATGCAATGGATTGTTTGTCCTCTTGGTAGACATGTCAGTTGTATGGTATCTGTACTTATTTTCTTATAATCGGCAAACTTTTTTAAAGCCTACGCACGATTGTATATGCCATATGTTTTGAGTTAACTGACATTTCCACATTGTTATCAATAAAATAATGAGTTAATATACTCAATATTTTCCTATATGGACGAAATTTTGGTACAGTTCGATAAATTGGAACTTACTCTACTAACCGAAATATTAGATGAAAATATTTTCGTTATCGTCGCCATTGTATCTATATGAATTTTATTTTTCCTCGTTATTTGAAACATATCTGTTATTATATTCAATATATTGGACATGATTTACTTTAGTGTATTACCAGTTAAAAACTCTCTTTCATGAAGCTAGACATCTATAACCATTTTCACTTGACTCAGTGACAAGAATAACTCAATTTCAATTTCCCGGAAAGTATTAATTACCTACATATGGGCTGTTTATTTGGTAATAAACTCACATGCTTGTCCGTCTATGAGCTAATATATTTTATTGACATTTTATTTGGTAGCTCAGTAAAAAATTTCAACTTCTGTTCACAGATATTCACCATGAATAACCTTCCAGACGAAGTAATCCTGTTGATTCTGAGTCACTTGGACTCATTATCTGACTCAATTGCTGTGTCTCGGGTCAACAGAAGACTCAACGTTCTGGTCAAAGATGAGACATGGAGACAGAGACTTGTAGTCACTGTGAGTATTGTTAAGAATTTAAGCTAATAAATTGGTTTAAATTTATAGTTTCTTTCATAAATTATTTATCACGACCTTTCGGATAATTTTAAAAATTAGTGAATTGTTAAATTAGTTAACTAAGTCTCTAAACCCCGATGAAAACGGTGACAGGTCAATTATTCCCCAGTCATTTGATACCCGGTCATTTGGTTCCCGGTCATTTGATCCCCGATCATTTGGTCCCCGGTCATTTGGTCCCCGGTCATTTGATTCCCAGTCATATTTTTTTCTTGCTCATATATTTAGCATGCAATAATTTATTACGATTTTAATTTCTATATAAAAATTGCCATTTACTATTTAAATAATAAATATAACTTGTGAAACAATTTGACACCTACTATTTATATAATAAATTTTATTGATAATGAAAAATAATAACAGAATTCAAACAGCTAGAACATTTTATTGCAACAAATTATTATTTCTATTAACAAATAATTAACTTTTACAACTAGACAGAAAACATATTACAGGTGATAGGAAATATTAACCAACTCTTGCAAGCTAAAGTTAGGTATATTCACTTCGCAAGCTAAGTGAATATACCTAACTTTCTGTTTAGCTGTTTTCTCCGTAACTATTACAAACATTATGATTTTGTAGGTGGGATAGATTGAAAATCATTTTATGGTATACAGTATATTTCCCATAAATTTATTTTTGATCTTTCCCACCTGCATGATGATAATAATTGTAATAGTTACGGCAAAGAAGCTTAACTGAAAACTACCGATAAAATTGTAAAAGTTACTCCTCAATTAGCTCCTATATCAGGAGAAATAATTACGAGACATGATTCTGATATATTTGATTAGTCATATGTGATAGTTGTAATAAGTGTGGGGTATACATGTACATTTGATTTTACCATTGAATAATTTTTTGTTTCGCCGGAATGTAAATTTGAAAGCATATATTGTTACTTATTTGAATAAAAAAATATTTAATTTCTTGTTAGCTGTTTTTACCCTCATTACTTAGTTTCTTTAAAAAACTTCATCAACTGCAAGGTGCATATTTCTATTATATATCAAATAATTAATATATTCACATATAATAAATGAATAGTAGGTGTATAAACGGAAAATATGACTGGGAATCAAATATGACCGGAAATCATTTGACTGGGAATCATATGGTATGGGGATCAAATGACCGGGGATCAATTGACCTAAACCCGATGAAAATATAGGTTTCATATCATTTTTGACATTAGTCAATAATTGAAGCTAATTTTTTATAGGAGATATAGCAAAATTTGATAAACTTTTCAAACATAGGAAAAAGTTGTGTACCAACACTCAGTTTAACTGCTATTTATTGAAACTGTTTATTCTTTTTCAGAGAAAGGAGATAGAAGAAACTCTTCGTAAAGAACTCATTGCGCTAAAAAGTGACAAGAATATCCTAATTCAAGAGATTTTAAAATCCAAAAACCTGACTAAGCTCACCATAGAGCGATGCAAAGACAATTCACCTTTCAAACTATGTGTACCCTGGATTATTTGGGAGTGTAGGACTAAGCTTCACAAGTTGGATATCGTGGAATGCTTCGTACAATGTCCAAATGCATCTAACAATCTTACCATAGTAAAGACGAACCTCCCCAAAGTCAGCAAGTTAGGGATATACAAAATGACATTCGTCAACCTTTCACTAACATTGTCAGAAACTGAAGAATTTTTTTGAATTTTTTTTTTGCGGATCCTTTTGGTCTGATTCATCCAAAAACTAACATTCGTTGGAAGAATTACGCACTTAGAGATAAGCAAAATAGAGATGTCACATAGAAATAAGGTTACCAATTCTAAATACATGCAGGCTAACTCTTATTTTGTTCAAAAACTTGAATGTCAAACAAATCCAAATGGACAGTTATAACTTATAAGGAGTATTCCGTGAAAATGTTTAAGAAAGAAGTTTTAAATTTGTAGGATGGAAATTGCGTTTGCAAGTTCCGTGATAACATGTTGAGGCCATTAGAATATAGTTCCATACTGAAATTTATAAATGATTTCAGAAAATATAGCATCAATTTTTGTTTATAAATAAATAAATTATATGATGACAAACATTCAAAGAGTCAGACTTCAGTATGTTGAAAATCAGGTAGGCTGAACTGATGAAAAATGACATGAAGTACAAGTTGAACGAAAAGAACAATCTCAACAATGTTGAACTGGTAGACTGAATCCCATTCATGCGTAAAAACTATCACCAAGTTTTGAAGAAAGAAAGGCGCGGAAAATTGATTTTTTAATTAAATTTGGATAAACAGTAATCCTAATCATCCTTGTGGTACTCTATACATAAACCAAGCCGTCATATTTAAGTAAGATATGACGCTTTGTCGATTGTATAAGAATATGTTCTTTCGTACCTACAGTCAGCTCAAAGCATATAATTCATAGAAGATCTTTCGTTGGATGACGTCATCATATATCGCAGCAAGATTTATGGGAGAAATTAGAGGAAAGAATGGTGATATTAAAGCAAAAGTGTAATATGTTATTGCTTCTTAATTGGAAAATACAGGGTATAATAAAAAGTAATTTATGTACAAACGTAAACAGAATAAATAGCTAAACGGTGAATATATATGTGAATGTAGTTTTATCTGTTATATGTTCAATATTTTATACCTGTAAATAACTGAATTTATTATTTACAATTTTTTTATCGAATTATTTAATATATTTAATATATATCAGAGAAAAGAGTCACTGTGATGTTGTACTATCAGAGAAAAGAGTCACTGTGATGATATACTATCAGAGAAAAGAGTCACTGTGATGATGTACTATCAGAGAAAAGAGTCACTGTGATGATATACTATCAGAGAAAAGAGTCACTGTGATGATGTACTATCAGAGAAAAGAGTCACTGTGATGTTGTACTATCAGAGAAAAGAGTCACTGTGATGATATACTATCAGAGAAAAGAGTCACTGTGATGATGTACTATCAGAGAAAAGAGTCACTGTGAGTTGTACTATCAGAGAAAAGAGTCACTGTGATGATACTATCAGAGAAAAGAGTCACTGTGATGATGTACTATCAGAGAAAAGAGTCACTGTGATGATGTACTATCAGAGAAAAGAGTCACTGTGATGATGTACTATCAAAGAAAAGAGTCACTGTGATGATATACTATCAGAGAAAAGAGTCACTGTGATGATGTACTATCAGAGAAAAGAGTCACTGTGATGATGTACTATCAGAGAAAAGAGTCACTGTGATGATGTACTATCAGAGAAAAGAGTCACTGTGATGATGTACTATCAGAGAAAAGAGTCACTGTGATGATGTACTATCAGAGAAAAGAGTCACTGTGATGTACTATCAGAGAAAAGAGTCACTGTAATGATGTACTATCAGAGAAAAGAGTCACTGTGATGATGTACTATCAGAGAAAAGAGTCACTGTGATGATGTACTATCAGAGAAAAGAGTCACTGTGATGATGTACTATCAAAGAAAAGAGTCACTGTGATGATGTACTATCAGAGAAAAGAGTCACTGTGATGATGTACTATCAGAGAAAAGAGTCACTGTGATGATGTACTATCAGAGAAAAGAGTCACTGTGATGATGTACTATCAGAGAAAAGAGTCACTGTGATGATGTACTATCAGAGAAAAGAGTCACTGTGATGATGTACTATCAGAGAAAAGAGTCACTGTGATGATGTACTATCAGAGAAAAGAGTCACTGTAATGATGTACTATCAGAGAAAAGAGTCACTGTGATGATGTACTATCAGAGAAAAGAGTCACTGTGATGATGTACTATCAGAGAAAAGAGTCACTGTGATGATGTACTATCAGAGGAAAGAGTCACTGTAATGATGTACTATCAGAGAAAAGAGTTACTTTTTGTCATGGTATATATTAATGTTCATATATAGTTTCAAAATATTGTATAATTCATTTTTCACTTTGAATTGTCTCAATAAATATATATAACTTCATATACCTAGTTGTATATTTTTTTATTTTTAGAATACCATCTGAATTCTTATTACATAAAACTGAAAACTATAGTAGGTATAGGTAGATAGATCATTTAAATGAATGATTTAAATGAATGATTTAAATGAATAGTGTATGTGATTATATTTCAATCATTTTAAAAGAATCTGAAATGCCAATTGATGTTTATTAAAATCCTTTCAATAATAAAGTTTCTTTTTAAACCTATAGTGAAAATCTTTCTCTTTGTGGGATAAATCATAATATGGTATCGACTGTTCATTGGAAATATTGGATTTTTTTATTCTTCACCATAATATCAAATAAATGGAAAATCTAAATTAAATTTCTGTCATAGTTGTTATAGCTTCCCTCTAAAGGTATTTTTAATGCTTTAATCAATGAGGCCAATATTTTTATCAAATTGCTGCAAACCCCATGGAATTTGCTAGCTTATATTTAATTATATATGCCTTCAAATTTTTTTCATCAAAAATCTCAAATAGCCGTTTGACATCCGACTTATAATTCTCAATCCAAAGAAAAATTATGTACATCGATCGTTTTGAAAGTCAGCAAGGAACGTATATTCAATTCTTTATTAAATATTCGGTTGAAGATATAAAATAGGAGAAACTTATAGAAAAATTTATATACTTCATAGAATATTTTACAACCTAATTATTAACGAAAACCGGCCATATTTTTTTAAATATAGAAATCAAATTGGAAATCTAAGCAAAGAGTGTACACTCTTTTTCTACAGCGTCATAGTAGGGTTTCGGACAATTGTTCCGCACAGAGTATTAAAAGCTTTAAAAGTATACAAATAAATATATCTATTCTGAACCTAATTTTATTCGATTTGCAAATTAATAATCCAAGACCTTTGTTCTATAATATATGAAATAAACTCATTCTTTTCCCGGATCGTGGAGAGGACCTTTAAAGTAGTCCATACCTCCAGAAAATATTTTGGTTTAGTGTCCCCTCAAAAGGAATATATTCATAGAAAACGAGCAATATTTAAATTAGTATCCCCTGATTAAAGTCATCTGAGTGACGTCACACACTTCGATCTCTGATTGGTTCTCAACTTCCCGCGCTTTTTCTCTTCTCAAAATAATACGCAGTGAAGTCCTTGTAACATTGGAACATCTACTTACTGGTCTGTGCTGAATATAATTTTCACAGAAATATTTTATCACTTATTGCCTGACATTTATTATTGTTTGAGAATAAAAAAGTGTACTTTTATTCTCAATAGTACAGTGAAACTCTTGAGTTATGAAGTATTTGTTCCTTCATTACTCAACTTCGGATGCACTAGATAGCTTTCTGTGATTAAATCTTTGGTCGGTGACGTATCATAACCCGGCCACAGTGACCCACAGTCCTCGGGTTTCAAACTATGAGCTCTAAAGATTAAAATCGTAAAATTCTTAACAGTAATGACAACAGCGGTGTTTGCGTACGTGACGTCATCAAAACAGTATAAAATCGTAATCAAGATAAAGATAGCTATTCAGACTCATTAACTGTTGTTATTAAAAGAAACAAATTATATATCTATTCAGTTCCGGCAGCTACTAAACACTTTAAATTTTATATAGATGTGTTGTCCTGATAACGTCACGCCTTCAGTGAAATTCGAATGGCGTTAGGCCTGTTTTCATTCATTAGGCCTGTTTTCTGAAGTCCATTGTCTCATAAAACCGGCTAGGTATGTAGGTCCGATTCGAATCTACGTTTTCTCATTGTCGAACTAACCTTTTGATACCAGTGTTGTACATGTGATGTGTTTCTGGAAAATATTTAACTACACGTGTTAAGAGGTGTGTAACTAAACTTTATTTGTGTAATGGTTATTTTATGGAAACAATGTTGCGAGGTGGACCCTTTAGGTTGAAAAATAATTTTTAGAAGATACTACACAGAAAAATGTAGTAGAATTAGCATAGTTTAGGATACGCAACTTCTCTTACTGAAATCTGACAACAAACCGCAGCCTTTACGCCCTCCAGATGTTCCTACCAAAAAAAATCTGAAATACGGTCAAATACCATGATACAAAATAGAATAACAGTTAAATAATAATTATATTATTTTATTTTTACGTGTCCGAAAATATAGAACCAACCAATAACTTGGAACTTACCCTGCACGAAAAATATTTCAAAGAGAATAAATGACTGTTTGTTCAATATAACCCAATTATATAAATCGAAGTATCTATTAAGTACTTACCTATTCTTAGTGAGAGTTAAGCTATGGTTGAATTTTAATACTTTTAATTCATTCACTACTTTTAACTTTAATCACAGAGCATCAACTATTTCTGGCAATAAACACTGGGACACTGTTTGATAGCATTTGTAAATACTCGAACTCTAAAAATAATTTTCTTTCATTATAATTCAAAGAAAATGAAATCTATATTATATTATACTAGTGTATTTTCCCGTTAAAAATATAGGGTCATCAACAATACCAATTTATTACCAGTTATTAGGTTACTTTTAATGAATTCAATTGAAATTAAATTTTCTGCATAATCTAATTTATTTTATAGATAAAATATATACATTTAAAAATTTGAATTAAAACAGAGGAATTCAAATAACAAGTCAATATATTCCCGTGCATAAATGGTCTTGCAATGTTGAGGACCTTTTTATTATTTAT